>PVJO010001880.1:0-158225 GCA_004026905.1 Hystrix cristata
GGGGAGAGGGGGGAGAACCAAGATACATCATGTATAGGTACAGAATTAATGTAATGAATGTGACCATTGTATGTAGAATGTACCAATACATGTTCTTGGTTTAAAATAAAATTTAAAAAAAAAAAAAGTTTCTTCATACAATTTTCTGTATTTGAACTTTCTGAAATGGTGTGTGTGTTCTCATGATCTGAGGAGGAATATAACCGGTGTCATTTTGCATTGTATTTTCAGAGGACCTTTAATCTTGTACAAAATCTATAACTAAGCACTCATTTTTTTGTGTATGAGCTACCATATTGCTTTTCTTACAGGCCCAACTGTCACTGGATCTTATCCAGTCAAAAATAGTACAAGCTGCCGGAGACACTACTGTTATTGAGAATAGCGATGTTTCCCCAGAAATGGTATATATTTCCTTCAACCCTAGATCCGTTGGCCACTTATTTTATAAACTATGTGAATAGTAAATATATGCAAGATTCATTTCTGACTAAAAAAATGTGCTTCTGCCAGTTATATTGCACTTTTTTTGTTTATTTGGTTTTTTGCAGTGCTGGTGTGTACAACCCAGGTCCTTACACTAGGCAAGCCTTCTACCATTGAGCTAAACCCCAACCCCTGTGTTCCACACTTAATTGAAAGTCATTTTTCTTCAAAATAGTCTGTCTCTAAAGTGCACTGTTTTCACTGATACTCATTTTCATTTTAGTTGACTGAGATATTGTCCATTTTTAAGGTTTCTGTGGGGAGGTACAGTGGTGTTATTCTTAATGAAAGGTGTAGGCTCTGGAAGCAAACTTCTATGTGTGAATCCTAGCCCTGCCACTTAGTATCTCCGTGTGTGACTAGGCAAATTCCTAGTTGCTCTGTGCTTTAGTTGGCCCCATCTGTAAAAGCTAATGATACTAGTTCCTATCTTGTAGGGCTGTTGGAAGGCATAAATGAGCTAATTTGTAAAATACTGGGCTGGGGATGTAGCTCTTTGCTAGCATGCCTGAGGCCCTGGGTTCCATCCCCAGTAAAGGGGTTAGGGTAGGGAATAAATGCCTACAACAGTGGGGTAGCTCTTAGAACTGCCTGGTACCCAGTAAGAGCTCAATATCTATTAACTCTGATTTACTGGATTGTTTTTTTTCCTGAAAGGAAAAATTGATTTATTTCTGGTGTTCATAGATTCTAGTTTTTTCTTTTTGTGGCTAAGAACAAAATTTCCTGCAACATAGTTTTCTTTTGTGCCGTCTGGTTTGCACCAGTGGTTAACAAATATTTCTCTGTGTGGTTTCTGCTGGTGCTAATTTTTATGTAATTTTTTGTAATTTTCATGTTTGTGTTTGAAATAAAAAGATATTTTCTAGTTTTGGTGGCTCCTTCTTTTTCCTTGTGTTCAGAGTTTTTCATCCCCTGCCTCTTCTTTCAGGAGTCTTCTGAAAAGGAAACAATGTCTGTAAGTCTAAATCAGACTGTAACACAGTTACAGCAGTTGCTTCAGGCTGTAAACAAACAACTCACAAAGGAGAAATAACACTACCAGGCTTGGGTAAGAATAAATGAAGTATTGCTGTCTATTCATTAACGTAGTGGCGGGGTGGGGGGGTAAGTATGATGTGTATTTACTACAAATGAAGAAAATTCATTTTACCAAAAGAAATATTCCCTTATTATCTCTGTCAGAACTTTGATAACAGCCTTTACCTTCCTTAGAGTTTTGCTTCCATCTTACACATGGTTTGGAGGTCTTTTAGCTGGAAGGGACGAAACCTTTATCTTTGCTAAATTTAACCTTTACAGACTCTCTTGTGACTTGGTGCCTTGTGTTGCCATAATGCCTGCAACTTCATTAAGCTAACTTCATTAGCTTCGTCTGATCTTTAGATCAGGTGAAATATGTGTGTATCTCCTCCTTCCCCGTCTGCTATTGATTGGGTAAAATAAAGTGACCACAACATTTTTACTGAAGATTGCTGAACCAAAAATCAAGTCGTCACAATTTTTTTTTAACCTGAAAAAGAACACACAAAATTTACCACATCCCTGTTGATAGGAGTATTAGACTTCTTATCTAAATTTGCTTTTATAGGTAACCTAAGAAATCCATTCTTTT
Source organism: Hystrix cristata (assembly GCA_004026905.1). Taxonomy (NCBI): domain Eukaryota; kingdom Metazoa; phylum Chordata; class Mammalia; order Rodentia; family Hystricidae; genus Hystrix; species Hystrix cristata. The sequence goes on from PVJO010001880.1 coordinate 2,102, forward strand.
AATGCCTGAACTGAGAGTTTTATTTGATGATAACTCCTTCATTAACAAAATCATGTTATGAGTTTTTATTGCCTCTATTACCTGGAAAAGCTCAGATTGATTATCACTTAAATACGATTTTTTTTTTTTGTATTCCAACTGCTAGATGCAGATTTTTTTTTTAACAAAAAAAAATGGGTAACAACCCAGTTTGTTGCCTAGGTTTTTTTTTTAAATGACTTTAAGTTACACTGCCTAGAGTATTCAAATATACATTCAATACTTAAGATATTCTTGCTGGGCTTAATGGCGCATACCTGAAATCCCAGCACTGGGGAGGCTGAGGCAGGAGGATTGCTGTGAGTTCAAGGCCAGCCTGGATTACATAGCGAAGACCCTGTATCCAAAAAAAAAAAAAAAAGGATTTGGAAACTGTTTACTTTAATCATACTGCCCTGTAAACTCCAACAGGGCAACTCATCACTGAATTGTGCCTTTCAGAACCCATCCCTGAGACTGATAGCTGTACACAGGCCTCAGAGATAGGTTAGGTGCCCTGGAAAAGATGATAGGCTTCCATTTTGATATTTGCAGGGCACACCTCACTTTTATAGGCTGCTCATCCTCTGACCTATTTCAGTACATGCTTTTCCTGGGGTCCCACTTCTGCCACATCCCCCCTCTCCACATTGGGAAACAGTCTGTGTCCTGCTTCTTGGGCATCTCTTCTCCCCATAGTTTCAGCCTTATTCTCTCCAAGTGCTCTTTTTTTTTTTTTTTTTCTTTTGAGACAAGGTCTCGCTATGCAATTTAGGCTGTCCTTGAACTCTCTGTGTAGCACAGGCTACCCAGTACTTCTCCTGTCTCAGCCTCCCAAGAACTGGGATTACAGCTGTGCACCAACAACTGGCTTGAATGCTCCTTCTGTCCAGTCTTGAAAAATATGCTCAATATGTCTAACTTTAATCTTGTTTTTCTTCAGTTCACCACCCTACCTTTTTTTTTTTTTTTTTGGTGCTGGAGATTGAACTCAGGGCCTTGCACTTGCTAGGCCAAGCAGTCTACCATTGAGCTAAATCCTCAACGTCAAACCACCCTATGTTTTTCTCTCACTATTTAACAAGGATTCTTATTATAAGAAATTTACCACAATATTGACTTCTTTCCTTGCTGTTAATTCCTTTATCCGTCTTAGAATGGTTTCTCCTGTCAGTCCAAAGAAACCATTTTTGCTGACATCATTAATGGTTTCTTAAACCTGCATCTAATCTAGGCCCTTTGTAGCATGCGACGAGATACTAGAAGTATGTTTGAAATATACTAAATGTGTTGAATGAAGTTAGTCAACAGGCCTTGGTGTTATTAGAGAAGGGCTTCATTTGTAGAGCATAAAAGATTATAAGATTGCCAATTACCTCTTACCTTTAGAACTTGTGAATATTTATTCATGGGTGGAGAGTTGTAAATTTCTGTGTCTGTTTTTAATGCTACTCCCTGGCCTTAGATTTACATTCTCTTGAGTAGGACTAATAAAACATGGGTTTGCAGTGTTGTCCTCTTTAATGTTGTCTAATAGGATTTGCCTCACATTGTGAAATATTTACCTCAAAGTTTCTTCTGAATCGTGAAATAATTTTGTTTGATTACCATGAGTATAAATTGCTTTGAAGGGGTGCCATGCTAGGTCAAGTGGAATATGTACAAGAAAAATGGATTCTAATTTGACTTCTGTGGCTTTGTTTAAAATGAATTTCTTTCTGATCTTTTACAGAGTGAAGTAGTTGGGAAACTGTTCAATTGAGAACAACAGAAGGCATTGTATTATATTTTGCCAAATTAAAGCCTTATTTATGTTTTCACCCTTTCTACTTCGTCAGAAACACTGAACAGAGTTTTGTCTTTTCTAATCCTTGTTAGACTACTGATTTAAAGAGAAAAATTTAAAAAGAAGCCAACTCTGTAGACACCTTCAGAGTTTAGTTTTATAATAAAAACTGTTTGAATAATTAGACCTTTACATTCCTGAAGATAAAATAAACATGTAATCGTTTACCTTATTTTGCTCAATTCAGTTGTTCCGAAGATCAAAGTGGTAAAAACAATGTAAAATTTAACATTTTAATACTGATGTTGTACACCATTTTACTTAACACTTTGGGGGAGTAACTGCCTCTGACATCAACTCAAGAAGACACTTTTGTTGCTAATGTAATCAGTTTTTGTAATGGCAGTCAGCAAATAAAGGGATGCTTATTATTCAAACTGGACTTAGTCTAATTCTCACTGTGCTTTAACAGAGTTCCTTAGCCCCACAGGTGGATAATTTGGAACACAATTAATTGCAGCCATCAAACCTGATAATGTAGCCCTGTCTTGTTGCTTAGGCAGCTTTCTAATTGGAGCTCTGGGTCTTCTCTGCTGCTGTGGTGTGCAAACCATATGTCATGGTGTGCTATGGGTTATGGGAAGGGTGGAGCAAGATTTAGAGTTTCAGATGTAATACCTCATTCCTGGTACAAGAGTTACACTATATTTTTACTATTACTACTGATTTTAAAGTAATAATAATTAACGTTAGTTTTCTTTTTCGGGCATTGTATTACAGAGTTTATATGTGTTATCTTTGTTGATGAAAGTTTTTAAAATAGTTGGGTACAACTGCTCTCTTCAGATGACAAATATTTTGTGATAAGTATTAAAGTGCCTTTTAGGAACATAGCAGTCACGCTTCTACCACAGAGTCTTTGCACTTTCTTTTCTTTGCTAAGAACTTTTGTTTATCAACTTCGGTTTGCTGGTGTACCATCTTGAAATCTACTTAAATGTTCCTTTTCATATGAGATCTTTTCTGATTCTCTAGGATCCCTTCTATCCTCCCTCTCCTGCTTTATTTTCATATGAATACTTCCAGTTGTCTGGTAGATACTTGGTTCCTTCCATCCTGCCACCAGTAAGTGAGCTCCATGAGGGCCAGGATCATCTTCACTGTATCTCTGTTCCCGAAAAGTTGTTGACACTTACTTGTGCTCAAATACTAAATAAATGAATGGATGAAATTCATTTTTAGACTTGAGGATTGACTCAGGTGGTGCCTTCTGACCATTTTTCCTCACAACACACACATCAAATTGTATTTTTAAAGTATCCAGAGATGAACCGAAGAGGCTGCTCATTGCCGGTGGTGATGCCTTGGGCATTCAGATCACCTTGGCGCTTACTTGCTGTGAGCTGCTTGGAAACTGATCTGCAGGCCTGAGAGTGGATCATCAGCCTCCCCTCCTTTTCATTTGCCACTGCCCGTAGAAGTGCTCTTGTCTGTGCAGATCCTGCCATGCGTCATGCAGCTTCTTGCTACTCTGCTTTCTCTTCAGAGATGAGCTGCTCAGAATTGGATGATTGTATTATTTTTAGCCTCTCTGTATGTTTGGATTTTTTAATAAAAATTTCTGGAGGCTCCTGGCTCATAGTCCAGCCTCCTATCAGTTTTTAGCCCTTCCCTCAGCACCTCAACCACACATTCTTGTATCTTTTGCCTCTGAAGTAGAGGAGGTTTACAGCATTGTCTGTTCCAGTTCGGGACAGCTATAATTGTTAATGAGTCTTGCATAAATTTATGTTAGAAGTTTTATCACTGGTACTTGATCAGTTTGGCCTGCTTCTTCACTCCACAGTGACATAGGAAAAGCTCATCAGGCCCCCATTCAGTGATTGTTCAGATGTGCAGAGTGCTCTGTGCTCTGAAGTCTGTTTCTCACTAGGTTAGGTGTTCCAGTGCTGTAGTTGTATTGAATGAAGAAGGGCCTGACTAGCCTCCTTTTGCATCCTCCTTAGCTGGCCACCTTCCCCAGCTGTCCTACAAGGAGTGTCACTGGAGCATACTTGTGACACCTCCAAAGAGACTGGAGAGATGCAGAGGGGAGAAAGAGAGGTGTGCGGTACCCTTCAGTTGGGTGTGGCAAAGCTAACCCATTTGCAGAGCAGTGGCCCTGTGTAAAGGATCTAGGCTGGAGCTGTCTTGCCAGTGTTCTGCTCCAGCAACAAGAAGTTACGGGTGTATGGCTGAGGGCAGTGTCTGTGCTGCCTACAGAGTAGAATCAAATGTTTCCACATGTCTTACATCCTGGGACAAAGACTGCATGTGGGCACTGCCACATGCAAGATCTGCTGCAAAGAGTATGGGAGAAGCAGGGCTCACAGAGGGCTACATAAGCATCTACATCATCTGGGTCCCCAGAGGAGGTAGGTCAATGGGAAATAAAGAACAGGTAATTCCTCAAAGCTATCACTAAGGCCAGGAGCATCATCTGAACTGAGAGCAGGTGGGAAATGGGTTGTTAAACTGGGCTGCACTGGACTTGGATTTATCGAAGGTTGAGAACAACTGAGAATCCATCAGGATGTGCAGAGATGAGGGAGGATCCACAGAGCAAAACTGAAGACATGGCTGGGAAAGGAGACCATATTCAGGCTGTTTTATGAATTGGTTGATAGATTTTTCTCATCTCATTGTCCTCCATACTTTCCCAGAAAATTGGACATTTAATATTCATTGGCAGAATTCTATTAATGAACAGCTGACATCACTTGTACAGATTATGATATCAGACATTTTCCTCTTGGGACAGGCTCACTATGTTGTTCAGGCTGGCTTTGTTTGTATTTACTACATAACCCAGGGTGGTCTTGAAGTCATGATGATTCTTCCTGCCTCAGCCACTTGAGTGCTGGGATTATAGTGTGCGCCACAAAGCCTGGCTTTGCAGCAGATGTTTTTTATTTTATTTTATTTTATTTTGTGATGTGGATTGAACTCAGGGCCTTATGCTTTTTAGGCGAGTGCTCTACCACTGAGCTAAATTCCCAACCCCCATATCAGACATTTTAAAACAGTGACATTAGTTCATTTAAGTTTTATAAGATCACGTTGGGATGGGAGAAGAGTGCTGACATCATCATCTTCATTTTATGGATAGGGAAACTCAGGGGCAAAACAGTTGTCTAAGGTCTCAGCTTCTAAGAGGAACCGAGATTCCTCTTGGAACCCTCAAATATGCCTTGACTGTCATATTTCAGATTCATTTATATGTAAATAACATTCCTATGTATGTGTAATTACAAATGTATTTTAAATTACTAGACTTTTTCGAACTCAAGTAGAAAAATCATAAGATTATATGTTCCTGATGTTAAGACACATTTCTCATTTTCTCTTAATTGTACTCTCTAAGGGATTGTCTACCTCAGTGGTTCTTAAAAAAGTGAGGTCTGTAGACCACTGGGCATCCCCATGGCCCTTCCTGGGGGCTTTCAAGCTCACCACTTTCAGAGTAAGATACATTTCTTTTTTCACTGTATTGACATCTGTGCTGATGGTGTCTCAGTGAATCTCAAGCCAGACTTCCAACTGTGTTGGTAGTTGCTGCATTTTACCACCACTCACTCTCAGTGAAACAATATCAGAGTCACCTAAGAGTGTATTTCCTGATGAGATCTATAGAGGCAGTAATGATTTTTTGATATGCCTAATGAAACATGTCAGCATTTGGAAGATGTGTATGACTCGGTTAACCAGTATTTTCCAGTTGACTAATGGTCAGTGTTACAGCGTCATGCATGGGTAAAAGAACCCTTCCAAGAGCAAGATGAACCAGTGAGTCTCTATAACAGTGCACAAAGTTCCTGATAGCTTCCGATTCCAAATTGTGATTAAAACTTGAGTTTGGTCACAGTATCAAAGAATATCCATAATTATCTGAAATGGTTACTCCTTTTAAGGACATATCTGTGAGAGGCCAGACTTTTCCCCATATATTTCAAATAATCAAAAGAACATCTCCATCAAATTGAATGCAAAAAGTTACCTTATTAAGCCACATATTAAAAAGACTTGGAAATATGTAAAGTGGTACCATTGTTATATATAATTTTGGTTATACTTTGCTTCTGGGTGTTTAAAGTGAGAACTGTATTAATCAAAATTAATCCCTATCTATTTTATCTATCAATTTGTTCAGTTTAGGTTCTTCAGGCATTACTTTTGGGGCTATGAGCAGAGCCTCTTAGCTCTTCTAATTTTCTCCTCAACGAATCGTGTCACCTGCTAGGTTTGCTTGTGGTCTTTGCTGGACCACATGACTTCCCTTAGAGCCATGGGAGCATCTTCCTTTTTAGTGATCCTCCCTTTACCACAATGTACACTGGTTGGTGTCGTTTGGGGTCCAGCAGTCTCCCTGTTCAGGAGATTGGGTGACTCACTGGAGTTGTAGAATCTCTTAGAGGGTTGTCATCATATCCTGGCTTCTGACCTTGGGAATGCAAGGACCAAAATACTGGCTGTCCTCTTAACCCAGTTAACTTTTTAGCTTTGATCTACAAGTCTCGGTTGTTGAATAGCCAGGAGATCAGTTATACTAGTATTGAAGTGGGAGTCGTAGGTTCAACTATCATAATCTTATCTGTACATTGAGTACTTTGAAATATAAAGTATGGCCAGAGAACTACTATTTCTTTTACCAATCATAGTTGTTTTAGAAGTCAAGTTTCTGTAGAATGTTAACAGATAACAGTTACAAAGTTTTACAGGGAAAATTTGAAATCGAGAACAAATATTTTAGCATAACAATTATGAATTACATTAGAAACATTAGGTTATTGTTCTCTGAAGTACATTTAATTTTCTATTTTAGTATAAAGTAATTTTTAAATATTATTTGTACATTTTAGATAATACATAATGATCACATACATCATAGGGATTTTGTACCTGTATATGCTGTATCTTGATTTTCTTTTTCCCTCTTTCCCTCCCCTCCCTTCGACTCCTCTTCCCCTCATTTATGATAATTTTGTTTATGTTTTACCATCTTTTCCTTTTCCCTTCCTTTCAGCCTCCCCCTTCCCTAGTTCTCCTTTCCCTTTGAACAATTTGTTTCACAATATCTTTTATACATTTTTGTTCTTATTCACACTTTCATTTTCTCATATCAGAGAAACAATGTGATATTTACTCATGTGTGTCTGATTTATTTCCCTTAAGAGTATGTTCTTGAGATGCATCCATTTCCCTAGAAATGTCTCAAGTTTATTTTTTTTTATGGCTGAGTAGTACCCCATTGTATAAAAAGCAAAACAAAACACATCTTTATCCATTCATCAGTTGATGGGTATATGGGCTATCTAAAAATTTTAGCTATTACAAACTGTGCTGCTATAAACATGGGCATGCATATATTCCCATGGTGTGATGCTTTTAATTCTAGGAAAATACCAAGAAGGGGAGTAGCTGGGTCAAATGGAACCTCAAAGACTAAATAAAATTGCCAAACCTCTCTAGCCAATCTTATGAAAAAAAAGGAAAGAAAAGGCTTAAATTCCATATGACTAAAAATGAAAAGGGTGATGAGAACATGATTGGTACCTATTTTGAGAGCCTATACTCAAATAAGATGGAAAACACTGAAAAAATGGACAGATGCCTAGATATATATATGAACTACCAAAGCTGAATCAAGAAGATAAAAATTCTAAATGACCCAGTATCACCAATTGAAATTGAAGAGGTAAATAAAAACCTACCAGCAAAGAAAAGATCAGGTCCTCACAGATTCACTGCTGAATTCTACAAGAAATTTAGAGACAATATAATGCTACTACTCTATCAAACTCTTTAATGAAATCAAAAGGAAAGCAATACTTCTAAAGTCATTCTTGGAAACAAGCATCACCCTGATACCAAAACCAGAGAAGGACCCATCCAGAAAAGAGAACTACAAGCCAATTTCCCTGATGAACGTAGGTGAAAAATCCTCAATAAATACTGGCAAACAGTGCAGCAAATCATCGAGAAGATTATACACCATGACCAAGTAGGATTCATCCCAAGGATGCAAGGATGGTTCAACATACGCAAATCAATAAACGTAATACATCATATCAACAGAGCCAAGAACAAAAATCTTGTTCATTTCCGTAGCAGAAAAAGCACTTGACAAAGTCCAACACCCATTCATGATAAAAAAAAAAAAAAAACCCTACAGAAAATTGGAATAGAAAATCTCAATCTGTTAAAAGCCATCTATGACAAACCAATATCCAACATAATACTAAATGGTTGAAAACTAGAAGCTTTCGCTCTAAAATCAGGAACAAGACAATGATGTCCACTATTACCACTCTTAATCAATGTAGTTCTAGAAACACTAGCCAGAGCAATTAAACAAGAGAATGAAATGAAAGGAATAAAGATAGGAAAAGAAGTTAAATTATAAATAGAATCATACAGTAAGAGCTCATTATTTTCATCTAGCATCTTTCAGTCAGTTTACCAATAAAAATAAATAGCTCTTTATAGTTCTAGGTCTATTGCATTGTATATATTCTGTATACTATAACTGGTTTATAGACTTAAATGTTTCCATTTTTTGGCTATTATAAATAAAGCTGGTATGAACATTGTTATGGTTTGTGTCTAGATGTTCCACCAAAGCCTCATGCAGTAAGACGTGGCTAGATCAGAGGTGGCTGGATCTTGAGTGCAATGCTGGGATTAAGGGCGAGTGCTTACTAAATCCACTGATTGGTTTGGCGCCGCCCTAATCCTGGCAGCCTGGGTAAGATATAAGTCACCAGAAGAAGCTTGCTCCTCCTTGCTTGCTCTCTTGCTTGCCTTGCTGCCTTCTGCCTGTCTGCCATGACACCCTGCCTTGAATCCAGCCAATCATGGACTGAATTCTTTACAAACTGTGAGCCAAATAAACATTTCTTCCTTTAACTTCGGGTGTCAGGTATTTTGTCTCAGTAACGAAAGAAGAGTAAGACAAACATTTATGTGAAGACCTGTCATGAGCATTCTTAAAAACATAAACCCAAACACCAGGCTATAAATAACCATTAGCAGGTGTCCACCAGGCTAATGCATATCAGTCTTAGGCACAGATCATCTTCGGTTAAGCAGACTACTCCAGCTGAGGGGATCATGTGGGATATGTGAGCAGAGGGGAGTCAAAGGCCACAGCCTCCACGCACTGCCCTCAGTCTCTGCCTTGGAAGTCACCCTGTGGCTCATTCCCCGCCCCCCCATCCTGCCAGTCCAGTCGCCCCTCTGCATCTGGAGCACATCCACGTTCTTACCGGCATCCTTCATGACCTTCGCTTTTGTTTGTTCATGAATAATGATGATAGAATTTGTTGGGTCTTTGTGTGCAACACCCTGCTCCCTAATGGTTGACCTTTTCCCCAGTTCATCTTCACGACGACTCCACAAAGGCAGCGTGTTTCTTACTCTCCTGCCTCGTAGGGCGGCTGTGGGGATGAAGCGAGGGAACACACACAAAACACTCAGATGAGCATCTGGACATAAATGTGGGTTGTGTGTTATTAAGAGTGACCGTGAGCCCTCCCTTTGTTAGCTTTACGTTTATCTGGACTTTGGTTTCTGAGGGTTTGAGGTACACTTTCCTAAAAAAATCTTTCCAGTTAAGCAGGGTGGAGGAAGCCAGAGTGAAACTTAAGATTCCTAAGGCCAAGCTTCCAGCTTTGAGTTAAAGAAAACACACTAAATGTGTTTTAGTGCTCTCCTTCCTAAGTTCCCATTAAAAAAAAGTAAAAGAATTGTAAAAAGTTAGAAACACATTTTCGGATAAATGAAAGTTGAGAGATTTTATCACATACACACCTGCGCTATGAGAAATGCCAAAGCTCCCTCTGGCCGAAGGTTGATGATACCAGATGAAAACTTAAATGCAGGAAGAAATGAAGAGTTCTAAAAGGCTAAATATATGAATACATATTTTTAAAAATCATTTTTTCTTTTTAAGAGTTTCTTCAAAGGCTAACCAAGTTTAAAACTATTAGCATGTAAATATAATGGCAAAAGGATCATAAAAGACTTGGGTGAGTGGAATTATTCTCCCATATGTCACATGAGTTGGTACCATATTAATTTCAAGTAGACTAATAAGGAGGCATATTGAATTCCTTAGAGTAGCAGCTAAAAATAACACTAAGGGGCATAGCTAAAAGGAAGTAAAATGTAATACTAAAACATTTGATTAACTAGGAGAAAGAAGATGGGGAAAAGTGACTGTAAAAAATACAAGCACAAGCAAAGCAAGCAACAAACAGGCCTTATGGAAGAAAGAGGGTGGAGAATTATCCTTCACCCTAAATAACTAAAAAGCCAAAGAAAATACAGAGCCAGCGTTTGCAGACACTGTACAATAGATAGACCACCAAGAAGACCACTTCCTTTATCTCTCCCTGGAAGGCATGTCCTGAAGGGAGGGGCCTTGGACAGCAGTGCAGCCTCCCCACATTGAAGAGACAGAGGTCAGAATTTCAGGTAGCCAAAGCAACTAAAATACGTGGGGCAGAATACCCAGGAGGGAAAGAGTCCTAAAACTCTGCATGGGGACCCCCTTGAGTCTTTGGCTGAATACATACCTACTTGTGCGTACACAGAGTGAAACCCTGTAAGGTTAATCTGGAACAAATTCCAGGGAAAGAATAATCGCCACTCAGAGACAATTCAGTTGTTTATGGAATAATTTGGTCTATAAACAGAGCATTTGAAAAGTCTGGTTTGGTTCCTCACTGCCTGTTCAATCTCGGAGTGAAAGATATCTCCATCCTGCTCCTGGGGGGGAAAAAAAAAGGAAAGAAGAGCATGATTCTAAAGAGAAGCCCCATTACAGTATGTCACTGTGTCGGCTGTCTTCCCTACCACTGCCCTGCAAGCCTCTCTCTGACTGTGAAGCTGAGTTCCAACACCCAGCTCCTTGACCATGCCAGACAACAGGTGTTACTGGACTACACCAGGCTTACAAGGCTGAGGAACCAAGAAAAAGAAAGGCTGTACCTTTCTGCAGATGACCTATGGAGAATGAGCTGGAAGTAGAGCTGTCTGTGCCATGCTTCCTGGCCTTCCTCACTCCTCTGAGTCTGGCAGGAACCCGACTGGGCACACAGGCTTGAGACAGAACAGTGTCTGGGCACGCAGTTCGTGCTGAGAGGATACTTTAAAATCATGGATGGGGGCTGGGGATTTAGCTCAGCAAGGCCCTGAGTTTGATCCCCAGCATCCGAAAGAAAAAACAAAACAAAACAAGCATGGGTGGCATTCTTGCCCTTGACAAAATAAGTTGCCAAACACAACTAGTTGAATTATTAGAATGAACACAATTGAGGTTTCGAGGTTGGATCATTTGTCTTCTTGCTGGAAAAGAAACAAATGACAGATTGAGTTACTATCATGTTCACAGCCGTATTCTTCCCTTTTATTTGAAGTCTGAGTATTCCACGTCCTAAGTGTGAAGGGTCACAACCATGACAGAACAAATAACCACTTTTTAGTGATCTGGACACTCCCTGCCACAAGGGCCCACTGCAGTTTCAACAATGACCAGACCTTGGGAGTGAGCGCAGAACTTTTAAGACTGTTAAATACAGAGCAGAATGAAGTTGAAGTTCAGAGGAGTGTAGGTTTGCTGTCTCCCTTCCTTCAGAGTCTGTTTGATTAGTGCGTCTTGTGTTCTGGCCATCTGATGAGATCATATTGTATGTGTTTCCCTCTTTATATAAGTGGCTGAGGATTCAAGACAGCAGATTCCAAATGAAACCTGGGAGCGAACTCACCAGCTACTGAATTCAAAGGTGAGTGACAGGATTTGGGATTAAGGATGTCTTGTGCACCAAAACTAAAATCCCAGTTCATTCCTAGTGGTTGTAGACTGCAGAGTGGCCTAATGGCCCAGGAGGATGTGGTGTCTTAGACACTGCGAATATTGAAAATACATTTGGTTGCACAGGGAACTGTCATGTTATTCACATGGCTGGTCTTCGACTCTCCCCAGGGTGTGGTCTACGTGAGTCCTGGGGTCTGTGGGCTTGGCTGGGTGCTGCTCACTCAGTTCTGCGTCCACAAGCTGTGGCTGGACACCACCTAAGTCTTCAGCTCTTTAGTAACTGTACTCCAGAGTTTTTCTGGAAATTAAGATCAGTAAGTTCTCTGGCCTTCTCTACCATTATCCTTGGTCATTACCCAAAATTTAACACCCCTCCATATTAGTTTTATTGCTTATTGTTTCCAAACCTATCTCTCGTTAGCTCTACGGTACAGCTGGGTCCTTCACACGTTTCTCCTTATACCTGGTGTGCTATCAAGCTTTGTCAAGAGAGCATGTAGGAGGGACCTGACAAGGGGAGACCCTTCTCTCCCTGCTTCTGTTGGGGGAGGAGGGTCTATACAGTGGTGCTCACCTCTGTATACCAAATTTTAGCAAACCCCTAGAAAGATTTTCCAGGAGTCTTGTAGTCACCCCCTGACTCCTGGAAAATCCCTGGGGTCCCTTCCTCACCTGGTCCTGTCAGCCTAAGGGGTGTCTCCTGGGTCCCAGTGTAGTAGGCAAAATAGCAGCCCCGAAGATATTCGTGTCCTACTCTTTAGAACCTGTGACTGTTATGTTACATGGCAAGGAGAGTAAGGTTGCGGATGGAATTAAAAGGACTGACAGATTATTCTGGATTTTCCAGAGGAAGGCAGAAAATTGAGTGCAAGCAATAATGGAAACAACTTTGGAGTGTTGCAGTATGAGGACTCAACCTGCTATGACTTTGAGGATGGAATGGGGCATGGTAGCTGGAGATGCAGCAGCCATCTTGTGACCATGAAGGGAGGACCAAAAAAATAACAAAATAGGTCTTGCAATCACTGAAACTCTGTCTTACTGCTGCAAACTTTCACCTCAAGACCTCTGGGTATATAAAACAAAAATGAAACTAATACCACTGATTTTGTTTAAACTATTGTCATTGCTTGCAGCCAAAATCAGTCCTGTTGCACCATCCTAAGAAGAGTCTAGTAGTCCTTCCCTCAGTTCTCATCTCACACGTGGCTCAGTTTTCTAGTCCATCATCACCAAGTATTTATTATTTTGGTTTGTCTGCCTCACTTTTCTCATGCTGTGAGCTCCTTGGGGTCAAGGACAGCCTTACCATTTGAGCAACCCCAAAGTCTACGACCATGCCTGCCGCCTAGCTGCTTAGTGATATTTCGTACTGGTTGGGGGCTGTTGTATGGAGGATGACGAAGAAGGGAAATTATTGGCAGCGAGGCCAGCAAGGAGGCTGTAGAAAGTGTGAGCCTGGGCAGCACCGAGAAGCCAAGCCATGGCAGGCCCATCTCCGTGGAGAAGTGGGTGGGTCCAGTTGTTATCCAGGAGGCAGAAGGGCAAGGCCTGGTTGGGGCTTGGGGAGAGGGTGAGGGAGGACAGGAGGGGCTCTAGGTGATGTGGCCTATCCTCGATGTGGGTTGGGTTGGGCGTCTGTTGGTTCTGTGATCTTGGCAAGCTCTTGGAGCATGTCAGTGGCCAGCAGAGTAGGACCAGCAGTGATACCCACTTCAGAGGCTCGGTGTGGGAAGCAAATGACTTTCGACATGTAAATTGCTCCTGATGGTGTCTGGCACACAGTGTTCAGTCTGTGTTATTGATCAGTTCTCATCCTCATCTCCAGTGCCAGGGTGGGGAAGCAGGCAAGCAGGGAGGCTGGCAAGAGAGGAAAATGTGAATGAGCAGAAAGGGAGCCCAGAGGAACGAAGTGGAAGAGCCAGCTCCCTGGCGGAGCGGCTGCGGAATGTTAAACATCTCTCGCCCTCCCTGAAAAGAAAGATTTCATTTAACATGGGACTGAAAGTCATCGAAGGAGCTCAAGAGAAATGGGATTTGAGGCAGGCTGGTTTTACTCAAGATTTATGCCAACTGGTTGTACTGCTTCAATTATGGTTTTAAAGGCGTCCCAGGGTGCTTGGGGCAGGAAAAGAAGAGCTGGGCATGCGCATTGTTAATGGGAAGAATTGTAAGCCACGCTGAGGCACAGCAGGAGTCTCTGGGGGTTGTACCTAACAGACTTCTGCAACAGTTAATTGAAGCCCAACAGCAAGACTAACATAAGAGGCACAAGAGGGTCACTGGTCTCCAGGCCTGGAGGAGGCTGTGTGAGGCCGCTGTGACCAGAGGCCGTCAAAGGTGAAGTCCCCTCATGGGCCAGAGAGGGTCAGCTGTTTTGCATGTATTGCTCTCATCCTCTTGATTTCCCCTGTAGGGGATATTACTGGGCTTATTTTAAGGATGAAGAAACCGAGGGTTGAGAGATTAAGTAACATTTTCCACCAACCAGATGGAAGAAGTAGAACCAGATTTCCAACAGGCTCTGGCCGTGTCCTCTCTGCCATGTCCACACTGGTGCTGCTCGGATGTGCCACTTGGGGAGGGGTCTGCATTGTAGGGGTCTCTTTGGGCTCAGTCTGGAAACTTCTGGCCGCCAAAAGGAGCAGGGTATAAGCCCTCGCCATGACGCTCATAGGCTGAAGAGGGAGGACCAGGAAGACACAACTATAGCTCGGAGAGGAAAACCTCATCCTGCACGATGTGATGGTTAATTTCATAAGTCAGCTTGACTGGACCAGGGGGTACCCAGGGAGTTAGAGTGCATCAACCTTCCAGGTGTTTCTGTGAAGGTGCGTTGGGATGAGAGTAACAAATAGGTAAACCGAGGAAAGCAAACTGTCTTCTCTAATGTGGGTGGGCCTCATCCAATCAGTCGAAAGGCCTGACTGGAACAAGAAGGCTGCCCTCCCATGTAAGAAGGATGCCTTTAGCCTGGCTGCCTTCATACAGGAACACTAACTTTTTCCCACCTTTAAGACTTGAACTGAACCATTGACTCTTCCTGGATCCCCAGCTTGCTGACTGCTGACTCTCCCTGCGCACGCACACACACACACACACACACACACACACACCCATTGGCTCTATTTCTCTAAAGAGCCCTGATAAATATGCCGTGATGCCCTGTGCATACATGCCAGCAAGTGGTGGTGAAGCAAAAAAACAAAACAAAACAAAACAAAACAAAAAACCAAAAAACCCCAAAAAACTCTTTCCCTTCAAAATGCAGTAGGTGGGGGCCATACTTAGTAGGCCTCAGCAGATCTCAGGTATTCCTTACATTAGGTCTCACGGACCGGGACTCAAGGAAAGGGACAATGAAGTGACCATGTTTCTATGAAGAATGCAGCTAATGGCTCCCCGACATGGACAGCAGGGATCTAAGCCCTGCCTCCATTCCAGCCCCTGTGAATGCACCACTGACCATACTTGGCCAGTCAGGATGCCCTGCTCCCACCCAGGGTGAAGGAGGAAAAGGGGGGTCCTGTGTCTCACACAACACAAAGTAAAGAAAGGAAGACATTAAAGCCCTTCTTCAATTCCTAGCAAGGAAGGTTTGGAAGTTACCCTCTGAGTCCATCCTGATACGGACCATTTATCTTTTTTGTGTGGAATCACGATTGGTATTAAAAATAACAATAGTGAGCATTAATTGGATGAATGCTATGTACTAGTTGCTGTGCTAAATAATTTAAGCATATAATCTCATTTAACCTCTACACTAAATGAAGTAGATTATCCTGTTGTACAAATGAAAAAACTGAGTCTCAGAGAGATTGACTTGCCCATGATCTCACAGCTACTAAATGATCCAGTTGAGGTTTTGCCAGGAATGTGATCCTACGAGACTATGCTCGCTAATAGATTCCCTAAGGAGAACATAGTCATTCTTACTTAGTTCTTTTGGATGACTTTGTAATGCTAAAAAACCGAGTGGTGTGGCTGCAAGTGAAAACTGCAGCAGAGATGTGGATGTCCAGACTGATGACCAGGTACACAGCTTGCCTGTCTGAGCAGGTGCCTTACCCAAGCCTGCCCCTGATTGTGCATGCCATTTTTTTAGATGACAATTCCTACCAGCATTAACATTTTCTGTTCTAAGCTGTCAGCGTTGTCACCAGGCTGCCTGTCCAGGTTGGTTCCAGATCCTTGCTGGGCCCCTCAAGCTGAGCAGCCAGGGGAGCGTGGCCTCAGTTTCCAGAGCCCTGGCCTCTGCACCCGTCCAGCAGGGAGTCTCCTGGGTCACTGTGAGGCAGAAGGGTAAGCGTGGCCAAGCGTCCCACACAGTGCCTGCCCCTTGGAGGTACGGGGTGTTTGTCTCCCAGAGGAAAAGCAATCCCTTTGTGGTCCTGTCCCTTAGTCTACCATCGCCTAACGCTTGGATGCATCTTAGAGTTTTCTCAACACACATGCAGGGAACACTTCAGTTCAACCAAACAAACATTTGTCGAGTCTAAACGGGATGCTGCAGATACGATGCTGAAGTAGGTCTGGGGTTCCCAAGTGTCCTTGGCTGTGGTTTGTTCTGGTCTGTGTGTCCTTGGCTAGGTTCACAGGGCGGACAGGTAACTGTGGAAGAACTCGGCCCTTGATAGATTCTGCTGCTTGCCTTTTAGGGACTGGAGCGTGAATCCCCTAACTTCGCTCCAGTGATGCATGTGACAGGGTGATGCTTCTTTCACCTCCCAGAGCAAGAGTTTTGGAAAGAACCTTCCTAAGTCACAATAAAAAGAATCCTCTGCCACTTGGAGCGGTTCCTTCCAGCAGTAGGAAGGCGGCATCAGGCGAAAGGGACTTCTTTAGTTCCGGACTACCCTTTCTGTTTCCTCTTACCTTTATTACTTCAGAAGACCTCAGACAGACGTGGCCCACTCGTGACTCCTCTATGAAGCAGAGAGAGGTCAGCACCCATTCGGAGAGGAGCTTGGTGACTCCTGGCTGCATGGAAAGTGTTTGCTGAAGAACAAGCTGCCTGCTTTCCATCCCGACCTCTGCTAAGTCCAGGCGCTGGAGCTATTTTCTGTAGCTGACTTCAGGAGTTACTTTCCTCCATCTCCAAGCAGATCTCCTAAGTCCATAATTGCTCTGAACCTCTGAGTGTGAATGTGTGCGTGTGTTTTGTAAGGCATGTGCCACAAAATCTGACTCCGTCACCTGCAGTCCCAAAGCCCTCCCTGCCTGATTCTTTGCCCATTTCTACCCACTAGTTCCTCTTCAGCCACCAGGGAATAAGGTCCCTGAAGGAAAGAGCTGCTCAGGCAGAGCGGGTCTGAAGGTCCTCTCGTGGCTGCGCTGGGCTCACAGGCTGCCCCGGCTGGGGGGCTCTCGCGGGGCTCGCGGGCCGCGGGGAGAGGGCGGCGGGCCGTGCGGTCCTTGGGATGTCGCGGTTCTCCTCTTACGGAATCAGTGGTCGGAGAGGTCAGGAGCCAGGCTAGGAAGGGAAAACGACTGGAAAACAGGGAGAACTGAACAGAAAGAAAATGCAAGCAATTATAGTAATGCGTTTTTCAGTTAGGTACAAGGAAGAGCTGCCTCCCGGGAGGCCCAGGAACCGTAAACGGGCCTCTTGGGAAGTGAAAGATGCCGTTTGCGGCCGCCGCGACCCCCCACGCAGGCTGCAGCCGTCTGAGCTCAGCCTGGCGCCGCGCGGGCCGCGTCAGCGACTCGCCGGCTCTTCTTCGCGCTTGCAGTCTTGGCTCCTCGCTCGCTGCTGGCTGGAGGTCACCGGCTGTGCACCCAGGCGTCGGGCCGCGAAGCCCCGGGAGGTTTCTTTCTCGCATTTTGATTAGCGGCCCGAGGGGCAGGTCGGAGCGAGACGACGGGTAGACGCCGCCGCTTCCCGGGGCCGTCCAGAGGCCTGCGGCGACCTGGCCGGAGGGGTGCCGGGGGCCACAGCGGGAGTTTCCAGCTCTGCCGGCCCACTCGGGGGCACTGCGTACTGCGATCGCTAGAGGGAGGCAACAGACAATGCATAAGCCGAGTTCGTCTTGGAGGGAGTGTATTTTTCTTGTAGACGATGCGCAGGGATTTCTAATAGATAAGCAGATGTCTGCACTGGACCCTGACCGCGTCTTCACCAAGGTTTGTGCTTTTGTGGGACCGCATCCTTGAGGGCATCTCACTCTGTCACGAGTGCATTTGAATAGTGGATGAGCACGATGTACTAAGGATCAAACATCCCCTTTCTTTTATCTCTGGCTTCTTACTTCTGTCCACTCCGCAGATGATCGTTTCTGTTTGCTGAGGTGCGCTTTCCCCGTCACTCTCCCATTCCATGTCCTTGGTCATCGGAGCCCAGAGCCAGCAAGGCCCTTTCCTGACCCCTGCTGTCCCGTGATGGGGCTGCCCTCGGGTACCTTGGGGATCTCTTCTTCAGCTCACAGTCTCCTGAGATGGCCTGACTGGCCAGTATGTGCAGACCATTCTGTGGCTATTTCCAGGACATTTTCATCCCCACTCTTCTCCAGTGATGATTTGTTCTCTTTCCATTCTTCTAAAATTCCTTCCTTTCCCTTTGCCTAGTGGAAACAACAGTGGGCCGGGGTTCCTACCCTGTGAATACCAACCACTTTAGGCTATTTGGCCTTGAGACCTAGCAGACCCCACCGAGCCTTCGTGTCAGAGGTAATCGTAACTACCATGTTTGCCTCTCAGTAAATGACCACTTGTCCTGCAGTCCACCTTAATCTGGCCCTTGCCTCAGATGTTCTTGCCGTCTCCTCCCCACTTCAGGTATTTCTGAGGGTCAGTCCCTAGGATGTCACGTGTGTCAGTCCCCACTGCAGCATCTGCTCTATCCCGCCAGCTGCAGGTGACTTCCTGGCCAGAGCAGATTCTTCTGTGGCTTCCCTGGAAACCAAAGCTACATGGGGCTCTGTCTTAGTTCCCTGAGCTGCTTCCACAACGTACCATGGACTGAGGAGCTTAAACAGCAGCAGAATGTATTTCTCACCATTCTGGACATCAGAAGCCTGCGACCAGAACCCAGCAGAGTCCAGCTCTGGTGAGGGCCTCTTCTGGGTCAGACATGGCCAGCTTCTTGTAGGCACAGTATGGCTGTCTCAGCCCACTTCTCTTTATATGATGGAAAGAACTCCAGAGGATGCTCTGGCTCCTTTTATAAGGATATTAACACCATCATGACTTAATTACTTCCCAAACACATCACATTGGGGGTTTGAATTTTAGCATATAAAATTTGCAGGATGCAGACATTCAAGCCATAACTGAATGTCCTCCCTCTGTAGACAAGGGAAGAGTGGCTGCTTACCTTTGTGTCACCCCCAGTGGAAGTGGCCAGCATGGTGTGAGTCTCCACAAGCTCATAGTGCGCCTCTTGCCTTCAAGGGTGGCTTCAGGCAGACTCACATGATGCCCCCGCTTTCATTTTAAGAACTCATGCTCCCCTTCGACAACCAAACAGCCATGTTTGACCCCCACCTCAGCACAAGTCTCACCTTGCAAGCCCCTCTGAAAATGGACACTCTGCCAAGTGTCCCACCAGGGACAAATCCTGAGTCCTCCCTGGGACATAGCCTGAGCACACAGACTGTTGTCAGCCCATCTCCGCGGCTCCTGGTTGCGTCTGAGCCCCAGAGGCGGACAACGGAGCGCTCTGTCAGAAGGACAGTCTCTGAGTTGAAAAGAATGCCGGTCACCATGCCTTTCTCTTGTCTAGTCCTTCATAATTCTTCTTTCTTCCTTTGTGTTTCCCTTAGTCTCTCAGTTTCATTTTAAAGACCATCACACAGTGTTCAGAACTGGAGAGGTGTCAGAAGGATGCTGGATTTGCCCAGTGGGGTTCCCTGGCCAAAGCTGGGGCAACTGGAGCACCAAAATGAATAGCAACAGTCTGGGGAGTTTGAATGTGTGCTGTATTATTATGTCAATGTTAAAAATCATCATTTGAGTAATAAATGAAAAAATAAAATATTGTGCTTAAAAAAAGAGCATATCAGAGTACGGTTCTATTAAATAAAAGAAGGAGAGAAGGTAGAGCCCTTCTTTGTTTCTTCATAAAAGAATGCCCGTTAATAAATACAGAGGAACAATAGAATTACAAAGCTCTGTTTTGAACCATCACAGCATATCACCTTAGACAAGATATTTTTTTGGAATAGGGGCTGACCTTGGGCCTTAAACACACTAGGGCAAGTGCTCTAACACTGGACTATACCCCCAGCCCTTTTAAATTTTTAATTTAACTTAATTTAATATAATAAATTTTATGACAGCATCCATCCTAAATTGCCCAGGCAGGACTTGAACTTTTGATCCACCTGCCTAACTCTTCTTCATAGCTGATTATAGGTGTGTACCAGTATGTTTATCCAGGCAAGAATTTTTAATAAATGCTAAAACCATTGGATGAAAAGTTGTTGGGAAGAGAATACTCATAGTCTCAAAGTATTATGGCACAGATTACTTACTAATGACACAGGGGGAAGTACCTTTTGTGGTGGAGAAATTTGGTAGATACGACTTTAACTAACATCGGTGCTGCAGGAGAACACAATAGCACCTGTGTAGGATTTCTGCCCCAAACAATGTTGACTCTCAGTCTAATCAAAAAGAAGCAATCAAATAAATCTAAAACTAAATCAAGGGACATTCTGAAACATAATTGGTCTGACCTGGCATGGTGGTACACACCTGTAATCCCAGCACTCTGGAAGCCTGAGGCAGGAGAATCACAAGTTTGAGCCCAGCCTGGTCAATTTAATGACTTAGAACTCGTCTCAAAACAATAAACAAACAAACAAATAAATAAAGGACTGAGGATGTAGCTCAGTGAAAAGGCCCTGGTATCAATCCCCATACCACAAGACAAAACAAAAACAAACTGGCCTGGAGTCTAAAACTCAAAATCATAGAAGACAAAAGCCTAGGAACTCTCCTAGATTAAAAGCGATCAGTAAAACACTCAACTAAGTACAATGTGTGATCTTTGATTTGCTACTGGGGGAAATTGGACTGTAAAAGACATTATCAGGACAGCTGAGGAATTTTGAATGTGTGCTGTAATATTATTTCAGTGTTGAAAATAATACTTTGGTTAATAAAGGAAAATATAAAATAAACAAAATATTGTTCCTTATTTGTGCCTGTGTACTTCTGAAGAACAATCCGTGCGTTGTTCTGAAAGTCGCCACATCGTGGGCTGGTAAATACTTTCGCCACTCCTGAGCCCTGAGTCTTTCTGAGGGTCTCTCCCAACTCACTTTCTGTTCGCGGTAACTCACGAGGAATGAAGGGAAATAAAGGCACTCAGAGGTTGGTGCTTCCTTTTGAAACTGTGGCGAGACAGCCACAGCCTTGATGGCAGGAGCCGTCTCTGTGTGCTGGGCGAGAGCTCACAGCTTTATTTCCTCGGGGTCCGCGTGGGAAAAGCACGGATCTCCTTTCTTTGCTCTGTCTAGCTCCATGCCGGGCGGAGGCCTCAATCCAGCGAGGCTGCTCCTTGGGCTACACCCTGGGTGGGGAGGCTACGGGTCCTTGCCAAGAGGAGAAACGCTGTTGCTCTCTTTGAATCATCCTTCTCCCCCTCATCATCATTATTATTGAGTCCAGAAGGAGCATGAGTTTGATTTCATAAATAATACAATTGGAAAAAAATGAATAATTATGTAAGAACATTCTTTCCCGCCAAGTACTACAAACCTTTCCTTGGCTTCGGAGAAGTTTCTTTGGTTTTGTTTTTTGGGTTCTGTCTTAGTTGCTTTTCTCTCGTTGCTGAGACAAAATACCCGATACCCAAAGTTAGGGGAAGAAAAGTTTATTTAGCTCACAGTTTGTAGATGTTTCGGTCCACAATTAGCTGGGTCCAAGGCAGGGTGGCATAGCAGACAGGCAGCAAGGTAAGCAAAATGGCCTAAACAGCTTCTTCCTGCCCCTTCTTTCCTATCCAGGCTGCCAGGATCAGGGTGGTGCCAAACCAATCAGTGGACTGATTTAGTAATCACATGCCCTTAATCCCAGCATCACACACTCTAGATTTAGCCACCTCTGAAAAAGCCCCATGTATGACTTCATGAGGCTTTGGGGGCACAGCTAGACACAAACCACAACAGGTTAGGAGAGGAGATAAATTGAGTTTGATGTCAGGAGTGTTTTAGAGAAACAATCACATGATCAGCACCAAGCCCCACATGGGGAGCATGTCGGTGGAAACCCCAGACCGATCAGGGAAGCCTGAGCAGGTTGTCCCAGGTTTCCTTGCCCATGTCACCCCCAAGGGGCCCTCAGGCTCCTTCGAGCTTCCCATCTCTGGGTGGCTCGGTGGCCCAGACGTCAGGTCAGGAGAGACAGCCCCCTAGAGTTCTGGGGCCTGTTTTAGTGCAGTGAGAATACTAAAGATTCCCGTGCCCCCCTGGAAGGGCAGGGTGAGGCTGAGAGAGGCACGTAGTCGGGAAGGAAGAGACTTGTGTGTGGACATTTATTTACATTTGACAAGGCAAGTTCATTGCCAGTACTGGAAATTAAATTGACCTGTGTAAAATTAATGTTATACTTGACAGTCTGAGTTAGAGGCTGTGAGAGTTGAATAGTTGTCCCTAATTTCTGGGTGTAGCTGGGTCCTAAACAAACAAACAGGTGTCATTCTGGTGTTACCCAGACAGTGCCCCCATGTTCCCGGCTTGTTTGGCTTTTGGATTATGAGGTTTCTCAGGACTGTGTGACCGGCCTTTTCTTTCAGCCTGGTGCTCCTGGTTTCCCTGGGATTCCTGGCACAGAAGGAGGACTCCGGTGCTGTGGTGGCTCCTCCTCCACCTCTCCACTCCCAGTCTGCAGCCTGTGGCCAGAATTGACAAATGGTGGTGATGCTGGTGACTACCCAAGGGCACAGGGACCTGCAGCTGCCCGTGAGGACCCCTACCCCGAGTTCCAAGAAGCAGGAGTCTTTCTTCCCTCCCAAGTGGCAGGGGCACCTGCTACAAGTTTTCTAGCAGCCTCCAGCTTTCCCGGACCACAGGGAGGAGGCGCTGTTCCACCCGGCACAGAGCCTGTGTGCTGAGAGGTGGCTGCTGCGTCTGTGGTGGGATGGCTCCCATCGCCCCCCTGTCCTGTGCTTTGCACAGCTCTGTGCAGTGCAGAAGTCCCTGCCCTGAGCTGTGGGGGGCCTTCTGGAAGTTGTAAAGGAATCAGACAGGTGAGTGCGACCTTCGAGGGCACAAAGAAGTTACTTGGGAGTCCAGTTGTAGGAGCCTAGAGACTGCGATTCAGTCCATGTCCTGTGGCTTTGGGTTTTCAATCTCAAGTATAACCTGTCTATAGGGACAGATGAGAGGGGTGTAGGCCGGCAATAAAGGGCAAGACCTGGGCTGCTGATGACAGTGAAATTACCACATTCTTATTGTGCACCACGTGCTGGAGGACACCACCTCTTCTTTTCATGCATTTACTGAGAAACCCCCAGCTCCCAGACCTTCTCCTCACCCCAGAAACAAAGGCTAAGGCTCTGACTCGCCTTGGTTGCCCCAGCCCTGAAACAGTTCATTTTGAAATCTAGCTTACCCCTAGAAGTATGAGCATGCTCCAGCTGCACACTGGGTGCCGCGCTCCAGTCCCCCTGCCTTGCAAACTCTGCTGTTAGAGTAGCGTTTTCCTGCATTCGCTGCCTCATAAATAAACTTCCACTTTACATCGCTTCAATTCTGGCGTCCTCATTTTTCAGCTGGAAGTGTCGGCTCTGAGCCAGTCTTGCCGCACTTCCTCATTCTTCGCCCAAGTGCAGGTGAGGGACCTGGAGAAAAGGGGAGAGTCATTCTGGGGGGACCCCTGGACCCCCAGACTCCCTGCCTAACACAACGTGTCCATTCCCCAAAGACCCACTGTTCTGAGAAACACACCACGCCCTTCTGGGCAAAGCAAGGGTTGAGGGGAGCCCCCCTCATCTCCTGAACAGCATCTCAGTGGCTGGCTCGGGATGGTGAGGGGACCTTCCTGCCCACCTCTGGGATTTTTGCAGGTCCGCAGGGTCGTTTATTTCTCAGGACTCTACTTGCCCTCCTCTGGCCCTCAGCGTCTGCCTCAGGCAATGGCTGCTGGGTCTTCCCTGGTTGCCTTTGGTAAGACTCTGATGTAGGGCAGCGGGCAGGTCCAGGCTCTGCTTCCTCCCAGCACTTCTGGGGATGGGTGAACACCATGCTGCGGGGTGTAGGATCTGGCTTCCCCGGGGGGAGGAGCCACTTCATACAACTCTGAGACTGGCCAGGAGGCTAGAGATGGGTCACTAAATTCACTCTCCATTCTTACCTTTGATGAACCATTGGTGGTGTTTTTTTTTTCTCTACATGCCCTGGCCAGAGATGACCTGTACTCAGGCGTACGCATTAAGAAATAGCCACCCTGTGAGCCTTGCTGGGAAGCAGCAAGGTGGCGTGATAAAGCCTCAAATTGCATCTACTCCTCACCCTTTTTGGGCTTGCTTTTCTTCTCCCTCCCTTTCACTGCCTTGGAACTAGTCCTTGCTGCAGGATGTGTTCCAGACCGGAAGCCGAGGGCTTTCGCATTCAAAGTGGTTTCTGGTAAACTTTTCCTCCAGGTTACTGTCTTGTACCTGTCCACGGACCGGACCGTCCACGGAGCAGAGCCCAGGGCCTCTGATGTGCAAGGTGGGCTCCGGTCACAAGGCCGGATCACCAGTCTCTCCATGGCGAGTTTGACTGGGATGGAAAATCCAGAGCTGGAGGACCTTGACATCGACATTCGTCTTGAATTCTTTGCTACTAACACAGTCCTGCCTCGATGGCACCATCTTTTCTCTTTCGTCTGTCACAAGTAAGTACATCATCAGCCTTCACATTATTGCACTAAAATGTTCCACATTCCTCAGGCTGAGCCCTGTGTCTGTCCTTTCTAATAAGCTCCATCCCCCAGTGACTCCATCCTCCAGTGAACTGGTGGCACTGGGAAGTTATGGCTGTAACTTTCCATTGTAATCACTCTGAGTTCCCTTGCTCTGTTGTGGCTGCCAAATTCCTGTGAGACTCTTTGCAGATGAATTCCAGAGAGTTGAGCATCCCGAACACAAAGAGAAATAACTAGACTTTCTCCACGCCAGATTAAGAGAGTGTTAAGAGTGAGCGGTGTCGGCTTCCTGTGACAATGCCCATTTTTCAGCTCGTCACTTGGTCATCTGTCGGTCCTGGACCTAGGGAAGTCTTCCTGTAAAAACAGCAGGAAGCCATGACTGAGGTTATGACCTCTGAAGCAGTAGTCGCCCAGGCCCTCTCAGAGAGGAGTTAGCCTGCAGGAGAACAGCAGTGCTGGGGGCAGCCGTCTTGAAGAACGGGAGGCAGGCGGATGTCCCAGGGTGCTCACAGTTGAAGTGCTGGTTTTTATAAGGACGTGCTGCTCTGGCCAGAAGCAGGAAGCTGACTGAGGGTTCTGCGGCTCTTTTGGTCAAGTCTTGGGTCTCTCTCATCCACTATCAACCCTGGCTCACATTCCCCTCCCTGCTTGTGCGACTTCTTATGCTTCTCTGGTCTCCAGGACACAGGAAAGATTTGGGGGCCACGGACAGAAAGAGCCCCACACATGGGCCTTCTAGGATCAGTAGGATTTCTTTAGATCCTGCAGTCCAGATTCTTTCAGGAAGCACTTACTACTTCTCCAGCTCGGGTACCCATTTCTTACTTAGTGGCTCAACACCAGAGATGCGCAGGCTCATTTCTTTCCAGACATCCAAGTAGCTGTGTATGTTGCAGTGACGACCAGCACAAAAGCAGAATGATGTATCTGGAGTCAAAGACTCTTCGCTAAGGGTTCTTTTGGGGTCTCAGGCTTGTAAAAGGAGACATGTTCTCAGTTTTTCTTGGTTATATCTTTGGTGCCAGGGTGTCTGCCTGCTGTTATCTCAGGAGGTGCATCCTGAATCGACTACAGATTACTCTGCCTGGAGTCTAGTTTCTCTCGTACACTTGGCAGGACTGTCAGGGCCTTGTGCTTGCAAGGCAAGCACTCTACCCACTGAGCTAAATCCCCAGCCCCAGGGCCAAGTTATTTCTACAGAAGAGTCTGGGTAAATGTTCATGAAGCAAGGTTATATAGCACTTCCACAGTGTCATACTTCTGTTGCTTTTCTAACTTGTTTGTTCTCTTTTCCCCTTCCTCTACATGGCTGGGTTTTTTTGGAGGGGTGGGGCTTGTTAATTGAGTAAGGATCTGTCAGGCTGTTGAAGCACTCTGGATTGCTAAGGGGTATCTAAGGTTCAGTGTCAACAAAGGAAAATATTCTACTCTGGAACTCAGGGCATTTCTATGCATGTAATTGCTTAGATGTGATCAGAAAATAAAATTTGTATTTAGTGTATTTATCACTGGTTTAACAAAAGTGTTTTTGGGTACAAATATGGACATGCTATACCCTTTATACAAAGCCGTTTGCTTGTTAGAAGGAAGTAGTAACTCAGCTCTTAAACTGGGTACGTAGGTGACACACATGGCGGTGGTGCCAGACACCCGTTTCTGTCATGGCCTCTACGGCCTATCTTAGAAAAGCATGAAGGTGTGATGAAGACTTCCTGGGAGCTACATCTCTGCTCTGAGCCTACACAGAAAAGGTTCTTCCACCACTTCTTAATCAAGGCTCTTGTCAGTTAGAAAGCCAGAGAGCTCCCTTTTTTGATCCTTGAGCAAGACTGGCCCCTCGCAATCTGTGCCTCTGTCTCACCGCATGATCGCTCTCTACTGGGGTCATGTCCCCACCACAATGTCATCTGCCATGATATGACACAGCCAAGGAGGGTCTCACCAGAGGCCAGGTAGACAGAGCTGCCTGATTTTGGACTTTCAGCACCCAAAATTACGAGCTAAATACCACCCCCCAATTTTTCATTAGTGCATGTTGGTTGTACAGATTAACGTGTTTCCTTTTGGCAAGTTTGTACACATGCGCAACGTACTCTAAACGTCCTTCATCCCCTTTGCCCCACTTTCCCCCCAGTTCCATATGTTTTTTTTCGGGGGGAAGGTGTCAATGAAGCCTCTTTTAACAGAAACCTGGATCAGATAGTTTGCTTTAGCAGTAGAAAGTGGACCAACACACTAATGTACCCTGGCCAGATGCTATTGTCCCTTGGCCTCCATTCAGGGATAGTGATCATTCTTTGTGACCATGGAAATTGTTAGTTGTGTTCCACTTTGTCATGTGAAAGACAAAAGTACAAGGGCTTGAAAAAGCCTTATGGGGTTAGTCTTAAATAAGTCATATCCCATTAGATTCCAAATATTTTGGAGAGATCGGGAAAGGGAACCCAGGAAGCTCTATTAGTTCATGGCTGAGTGATTGCCAATTGGCTATGCACTTAGAACACAAGAGAATTACATTAAATATTGTTGTTTTCACCAGGAAAGAACTTTGTTTTGTTTGACAGCATTTTAGCTGTGACATCTTGGGGTTAGCATAAGCCACACTGATATGTAATTTTAATTTTAATTTAGTAGTGTATTAAAGTAAGTACTGAATTCTTTCTCCAATTTATTGGCCCCTTGACACTTCACTAGTCCCTGCCCAGCTGATGGAGCCACCTGCTCCCTCCATGGGACAGGCTCCCTCTTCCGCTTCTCCCCTGCCGTTTCCCTGATACTCTATTTAACTGTCTTCTGGGTGCATGAAGAGGCAGCACCTGGCCTGCGTCTTCTGCATCGAAGGGCCACAGAAGTGGAGAGAATGAGCTTCATTTATGAGAGGGGCGTTGCTGACCACCATCTCCCATTAGATCTCAGAGGAGCTCATTCATTCCGCAAACACAGGTCACACTTTGTGTTAGCATCTGCCCTGTTCTTGCACGCCTTCTTTGTGTGCGTGTGAACTTATCTGTGCTTACTTGTCTGGTGCTAGGGAGATGCCCTGTAGTCATGAACAAGAATAAAAAGAATGTTTAAATGAGCCCGCAGTTCCCAGGTCTCAGCAGTTGCATCCTTTCTTGTTCTCTTTTTCTGGTGAGTAGGATTTCAAGATGGTGAGTGTATGATAGAACCCTGATGAGGAGGTTAAGAACATGAGACCCGAAATAGAACAGCCTGGCTCGAACCTTGATTCTGCCACTCAGTGTACCACACACTGTATGCCGGATATTTTGCCTCATGATGCTTCAGGTCTGTCACCTACAAAACGGAAGCATAGTGTTAGGACTTGTGTCTAGATGTCCCCCTCCAAGCCTCATACACTCGCAGGTGGAGATTTTTGGAACTGGCTGGATCTAGGGTGTGTGATGCTAGGATAAGGGTGTGTGGTACTACATTAGTCCACTGATTGGAATCAGCATAGTTCTGGGTGTTGCTGAACAGATTTACTGAAAATAGGCCCCACTCTGGGTTTGGGTGGCCCCACCCACAAGGCTTGTAGTCTGGATGGGATAGAAGAGAAAGGCAGGCTCACTACTGCTGCCTGCTTGCTGGGGCCTCTTTCTCCTCTGCGATGCCCCTCTGTCATGCCACCCTGCCTTGGGGCCAACCGATTATAGACTGAGACTGCTACAGACTGTGAGCTAAATAAACCTTTCCTCCTTTAACTTTGGGTGTCGGGTATTTTGTCTCAGCAATGAGAAAAGTAACTAAGACACATGGGGTTACTTACCTCATGGTCAGTGTGAGGATTAAGTGAGATAATCTTTGAAAAGTATATGGAATAAGATGTAGTACAGGACAAATTCTCAGTAGATGTTAGCTATTATTGTGGTTGGTAAATTGTCATCTTTTTTTTTGTGGGGTTTTGGTGCTGGAGATCGAACTTAGGGCCTTGTGCTTGTGAGGCAAGCACTCTAACCACTGAACTAAATTTAATCTTCTAATTTTCCAACTCTGTCCTCTGTGTCATTGCTCTGCCCTTCCTGTTTGCTGGTGAGAGAAGAATGCGTATACTGGCCCCAGGATAGCATCCTCAGCAGTCAGCTTTTAGACAAGGATCAGGTAAGTTAAAAGATTTTTGTAATTATTTATATGCCGTGATCATGCCAAACAATATATCACTCTACTTTCTGTGAATGCCAGTTGCCCCATAGGGTCAACACTGAACCCAACCATTGAGTTTGATTAAGTTTTCATCCAAGTTGGTTTGCGATCAGAATAGTGGAAAGAATTAAGTTTGTGAACCGAGGTCCACCACCATATGCATTGCAGTTTAATGCTTATTTTCAAGAATTTTGTGTGTAGTATGGTACAAGTGAGCAAAATCACGTCCTCATGAGCCCTGGGCTCCGTGGGAGTCTTTTAGCACGAGAGAAAGCCAAATCCTACCATTTGTAGAGCCCCAAGTGTGTGCTAGAGACTACATATTTATCAGCTCAATTATTCCTCAGAGCAATGTGGCGAGCAAATGCTATTCATTTTTCAGGGAAGGATCTGAGCCTCCAGGAGTCGTAGGGCTCTCTTCAGGGCCCCGTGTTTGCTAAGGAGCAGAAAGGGCACTGCAAGCCAGACCTGTCTTGAGCATGGCCTCTGTGACGGGCGCAGGACCGACTGCCCCAAGGCCGGAACACTGTCCGGTGGTGAGGCATCTCCAGAGCGTTCCTTTTCTCTCCTGCACAGTGGCCGGCTCCTGTATCAGCCCGTGTCCTTGGTGATAATGACGGCAGAATGTCCTCCAGCCTGACCTGGGCCCGTGATGGTGAGCATGGAAGAAACTTCGGTGGTTTCCAGTCAGTAAGATTTCTGAGTTTTCTGTTATTGCAGAAAAACCTGGCAGAGCTTGAGAACTCCTGATATCGATGACCTGTAGACATGGAATGCCTGGTACACAGTAGCACTCAAATATTTTTTTTCAATAGGAAGGAATATCCAGGATCCAGGAAAGCAAAGTGTTGAATTCCAAATTCTCTTTGTTGGCAGTCTAGTGGAACAAGCAAACTAACAAAATCACGCAGGAACAACAAAATGATGTTTAAGGAGATATCTTTTAACCAAATGAATAATTGTAAGACATAGTTTATATGTCTTAGTTTTCCTGTCTCAAAAGTCATTTCACCCTGTTTCTTTTGGTACCAAACCTCTGTGGCCTGAGGAGGGATCTTGGCTAAGATGTGGCTTGTGCCTGTGCAAGCAGATTGAATTTATTTCTGCCTGAGCTCATTCCTATCTGTCACCCAATTATCATCAATAAATATTTAAATATCAGGCCAGCAGCTCCAGAGGAGCCCTGGGTGTTCAGCCTTTGCAAGTCCCAGCTGATCATTATTAATTCAATGGCTAGAGCTGTGAATTGGCTGAGAACACACAATGGAAGCAATTACAAGCGCTCCTGGCAGTGTAGGCTCACGGCACCAGAAGAAGTTTTGGATCCGCATTTGCCTCATTCCAAGAAAATATAAGATGTAATTTGCTTCAAATTAAATTTTCCTTTAATTTTTTGCCCAAACACTAAATAAGAATAAGGCTGGAAGAGGCATCTCTGGGCTGCATTGTTCTGGGTGACTCGGAGGTTTGCAGGTCACTTTTTGAGCTAACATGAATTGGCAGGCAAAACGCCTTCCACAGAGATGAATTATATGCTCAGGGTTACCTGGGTTTTTATCTGAGTTAGACAGAGAAGTCGGAGTAGATAAAAATGAAATGACCCATTATCAAGTAATCAATGGGAAAGCTACACTCCCGCAATGTTTCTGGATCGATATACAAGTTACCTTTGAGGGAGATGAATTATTCTTGTGCAGTTCAGAGCAGAACAAAGCCCACTTCCTGCCAGGCTCTCAAATGTCCTGGAAGTGGAGGCAGAAAAAGAAGCCTTTATACCCTCTCAGACCAAAAAGGGGGGTGCTCTCTGCAGGGCTGCTGGGGACCACGCCTGGGAGCTGGCTGGGGGAACACTGGTGAGGGGCACAAGCTGGAGAGGTTCAGGGCGTGGTATGGGCAGTGGTGAACGTTTTAGAGACAAGGGCCCAAAATGCAGCTCCAAACTCACTTATTTATCACAAAGGGCCAACACTGCAATTAAACCTTAATACTGAAGTTTTAGTTTAGAAAAGACAACTCATGCATTATCCATCTTTTGTTTTAGAAAAACAAATAACATGCATGCCATAGATTCCCCACCCTGGAGAGATGACTTCTGTGGAAAGGGCGTGCCCATAGCCCAAGGGCAGGAGTGTAAATCAGCAAAGCCTTTCTGAAAGGCAAATTCCATAGCACCCATCAGAATTCAAATGGCTTCACTCTTTGACCTGGCAATTCAGTTCTAAGGATTTATCCTGCAAATGTAGTTACACTTTGTCTATACAAAATATATGCTTTGTGCATACTATGTGTAGGAATGCTTTTGCTTGTGACGGTAAAATCATGAACATAACTTCAAAATGTCCATCAAAAGGCGGATAGTGAAGTAAATTGTAATGTTCTAATACCATTGAATATTATCAACCAGAGAAAGTATGAAGTGGATATGTGTGTGCCATATATAAGCTGAGGAAGTTACTCAGTCTCTCACTGCTTCTCTTATTTGTAAAACCGGGATAATAATAACATTTAATTAGTATTTGTTAAGCGACAGACACAACAAATAGAGGCACGTGAGTAAAACTTGTTTTAAAAGTCTACATTTTAGAAAAGAAATTGAGAAACGCATTTGATAGAGCTGAGACCCCCCAAGTCTCTCATGGAAGCTGGGCGCTGGAGGAAAAGTAACTTTTAGTGGACCTGACACCATGTCAGTCTCGTCTGCATAATCTGATTATTAGCTACAGAATCATCCCCTTTAATTCCCACGACCTTCTGAAATAGTTATCATCACATCTGTTTTACAGGGAGAATAATGAAGTTCAGTGAAACACACACAAGATCACAGAGCTGGGGGCAGGGAAGCAGCTTTCTGACCTCCGTCCATGAACATGCCAGCCCCGGCTTCCTCATACCTCCTCCCACGCTGAGCCCACCACTTCTTCATCCCTGAATATTCATCGTGCTGACTAGCACAGGGTTTGCCTGCATTTAATTAAATATTTGCTGAAAAAATTGAGGACACTGATATAGATCATTCATTGGTTTATGTTCTTTAATATGTGGGAATAATTATCGCTATATTTTCTGCAATGTTTGTTTTGTATTTATCTTATTCTACTTCTCCCTCTGTCAGCATAGACTAAGTTGTGCTGCAGTAACAAATAATGACAAAAATCTCAGTGAATTACTACTTGGTGACATGCACGTCATGGACTGACTGGCTCTCTGTGCCGTGCTTCCTTCCTTTCAGCATCCAAGTGAACTCCTTTGGGGACACTGTGATCTTGTGGGAGAGAAGAGGGGTGCAGGAACCAGGGGATGGCTCTTGAAGTTTCTGCACGGAGGCGGCACATGTCACTTCTGCTCCCACTTCCTTGGCCACAGCGAGACAGACAGCTGGACACGGTGGGGCGGGCAGAGCACAGTCTTCTGGGAGGAGCTCCGCAGAGAGCCAGGTGAGGCGCTGGAGAGACGGGAGGCAAGCGTTTGACAGTCATCCAACATGCTCCAGCAGTGTACAGCAAAACCATCTGCTGGCTCTTTGAAGAACACACTGTTTCCTACTGTTGTTTAGCCTAGTACCTAGACTAGAACTTTCATTTTCCAAATTTCAGTGCTTGCTTCTCTAGATAGTAAGATTAATTTTCCTTTTGTGGGAGACAGCCTTGTTAAAAGCCAGCAGTTCTCTAAGTGTGCGAAGGAACCGCAGCAGTCCTGAGACATTAGGTCAGCCCGTGAGGCTCACAGTGCCCGCTCACCTCAGTCTCTCCTGAATGGGCTTTCCTCCCCGTGTGAAGTGAACCGGAATAGGTCGAATACAGAAGCGCCCAGATAGCCCAGCAATCTCTCTCATGGCCAGACATTAAAAAGATTTGTGAATGTGTAAAAATGCCACTCTTCTTACTTTTGTTTTGAAAACTGTAGTTGTGGGTTATAACACTTAATAGGTTGTAAAAACTTTTTAAGTTTAGTTTTATTTTTTGTGGAGCTGGAGATCAAATTCAAGGCCTCACACACACTAAGTGCTCTACCACGGAGCCACATTCCCAGCCTGGTTTTGTAAAAATAAGATTAACAAATACATATTTAATTTTTCCCATTTTCATTTCTAATGTAGGGAATATCAACATCAATATGTAGATATCTATATCTATAATACATTTAGACAAAAGCTCTTTCAGGTCCTTAATGACCTTTTAAGAGTATCAAGTTTTCCAAGAAGTCAGAGCATCTGAGAGCTTCTGTCTCACAGTGATGGTGGCAGACTTTGAGGTCGGTGGTTGGAAAGATCCTGAGCTACGGCTGAAGCGTCCTGCGCTCTACTGAAGAAAGGACTCAGTCCAGCGGGTGCTTGTGAATACCGCCGTTTCACAGTCATCGCCAATGTCCCATGTCTCGCGCTCCTGAAGGGGCGACTAGGAGATGGTTAAAGGAGGCTGGCTGCGTGAGTTATTCCCAGCCTTGCAGAAGTTTGCCACTTGATATTGCATCAGTCGCGGTAAAGATGATGGTGGCACACAGTCTCCAAAAGAAAAGTGTTGCCTTCTGACAAGAGGCACCAGTCATCTAGCCTTGTCCAGAAACTTTGTTTGGGTGTCTCACTAGCTTCAACACAGAGGGACTGAAAACAGCCCGCGTTTCCACTGAAGGAGATGAGTGTGAGGAACGCTTCGCACAGCGCCTCTCTGCAGCGCTGGTCTTGCTCGTGCTGGTGAAGCCTCCTTCCTTCCCGTGACCACGCTCAGCGAGGTGCTGCCTTCCTTCTGCTTTTGTCTCTGCACTCTGCCAGTGTCCGCACTCCCCGAGAGGTATCACCCGACAAACGCACTTGGACGTGTGGGCAGAGGCCTTTTCTCCGTCGCAGGCTCTCATCAACTCTTATCGACTGCACAGAGCAGTTCTGAAGGCGTATTTAATTGCATATATTGGAACCCAATGCCTGGAAGGACTTAGTTTCTTAAGAGAATCTGATGGTGCTGTTTACCAAGCAGTGAGAAGTTTTCAGCACGCTGTGTTTCACCGTTTTCTGCTTCCAGGAAGCTCCATACTCCCATGGTATCTAATTTTGGTGAATTTTTTTCTTATTTATTGCAAGTAACTTCCATATGGGACACAGGTACAAAATGTAATTTGTTGTTGTTGTTGTTAGTGGGGCTCGGTATTAAACCCAGGGCCTCACACGTTAGACACGTACTTTACCGCTGAGTTACATCTCCAGTCTATTTTATTTTGAGACAGGGTCTTCTGGAGTTGCCCAGGCTGGACTTAACTTGCCGTGCTCCTTCCTCAGCCTTCTGAATAGCTGGCTTTACACGTGTGGGCCACAGCACCCAGCTAAGATACAGTACTGATGAACCAACAACAAAAATTTTAACAAAAATCCAGTCAGGCGCAGGGCAGACTTTGAAGACAGGCAGAGGCAGTACCTCTGAGGCAGCATTTTGAAAGTCCCAGCCAGGCCAGAAATTCCTTCTGTGGTATGCACGTATCTACCACGACTGCCTGAGGTTCCCTCTATCCGTGTCCAGAGGAACCATCTTCAGAAAGCTGCTGCGTTGCAAAGCTAACGTGCTGCTGGGGGAGGCGAGCCTCACCTGCTCGGTCCTTATTCAGGTGGGGCCGGGATGGCTCATCTATCTGCCCAGCCAGGCGGGTGCTCAGTACTGGGGAGCAGACGCAGGAGCAGGGAGGCGCTGTAAAGGTCCGGCTGGGCTTTGTTGGGTCCTCTGGTCCCAAAGACACACAGAGGAGCCGGTACTGGGCTCCACGGGTCGTGGAAGTTCGGGCTAAGAGGGCAGAAAGGGAATGAGTGTCAACGTGCTTCGCTGGGGGCTGCGCTGTGAGGCTACAGCAGGCGCCGACAGAGCGAGGGCCTGGAGGAGAACACTCCAGCATCTGAGGCTCACATCAGCGTCATGCCGGTTCAGTAGAGGAATCTGCTAGTGCAGCAGCTGGCACTTGTAAGAGTTTAGTGGCCACCCGGACTCACCTTTGTCCTCTTGTCTCACCACGTTCAGCACCACAGCCTTGTAGACACCAGTAGAGACAGTGGACAACATCCATCTTTTTCCTTCCTCCAGGAGTATTTCTGTGGCGATTCGCCAGGAAACATTGAGCTGGCTCTTTTGAGACCTATATATTTATCTCTTTGTCTTCCCCTTTCCAAATATAGTCATCATCTTACAGATGGAGCCACACATTCCTGTGTTGCCCTGTCTTATTAGGGGTTTTTATGAGAAATGAGCATTAAATGTTCTTAAATTCCTTTTTCACTTGGTGTTTGGGTGGTGGCGTGTTTTTTCTCCTTTGGCTTTTTAACACGGGGACTCATGGACAGGTTTCTTAATGTTGAATTATTTTTATACTATTGCAATATTAGTCTTTTGATGTATTGGTTGGTTCTTTTCGCTAAGATTTTGTCAGGTTTAAGGTTGGAGGTATTCAGATTTTCTAGAAAGAATTAGAAACCTCTGGAATGTAACACTGGAAATTTAAAAGAATTCATCCACAGATCTATCCAGGGCAGTGTATTAGTTACTTTTCTAGAGTCAATGGTTTGCAAGACAGCAGATTTAATACAGGACACTTACAAATTACAACATTCACACACACAAGCCAGATGCAGGAAGAGTGCAGAACGTCTGTCTATGCACTGGAGACCCAGGAGATCCAATCAAGGGCTGGGAGCCCACGACACTGTCTCATGTACATCCGTGTCTGCAGTAAAAGACTGAAGAAATCTATACTGGAGCCAGGATATGATGCTCACAGCAGAGATGAAGACCAGAGCTTCCCTGAAGTGAACAGCAGCCATCCCCAATGACAGCAAGGCCCCAAGTTTCTTCTGTGATGAGAATAGCCGAGTCCCCTTCAGGAGAACCAGCTGCAACAGGGCTTCTCCTGGGAAACAGCTGGCCCCTATCTTCTGTTCCCCTTCTCCTTTATGTTGTGTTGGCAACAATCCTCAGGTAGATCCTCTACACCCACACCAACTCAGTCCAGCTGGGCATTCCTGCTCAAGTTGACCATATCAGTCCACCACAGGCAGGGTTTTTTTTTTTTTTTTAAAGGGCAACCATTTGCAAATTTTACAATTTCCATCAAAGTTATTGATAAACTTTTTCCTATATCACTTGTTTTATTTGCTTGTTTATTTATTTGTGGCATTTGAGATTGACCTCGGGGCCTTTGCACTAAGCTACAGATCTTGCCTTCTTTATTTTTTATTTTGAGACAGTATCTTTCTTGCTAAATTGCCCAGGTGGGGCTCAAACTTACCACCTTCCTGCCTCAGCCTCGAGGAATGCTGGGATTACAAGCATGTGTCATCTTGCCCAGCTACTTGTTTGCATTTTGATAAATATTTTCTTGGAAATTTTTTCATTTCTTCCAGGCTTTCAAAGTTATTAACATAGAGCTGTATATCGTATGTTTTTATTATTTCATAAACATTATTTTTAGCATCTGCATAATATTCCATCCCCTGGATGTGCTATAATTCAGTTTTACATTTTAATCATGGTCTCAAGTAGCTATAAAGGAGGACAGATTTTTCTTCTTAAGTTCTACTGCCAACTCTTTCCTGTGTGGTGATCTTGTCAAATGGAGTTTGGCCTTTGGGTTCAAATATTGGCTCTGCCACTTAATAGATAGGGACCCCGAGGAAAGAAATGAATCTCTCTATACCCTATCTCTCTCTTCTGGGCAGCCAGGGTAATGATGCCAATTCCTGTCTCAGCTGGGGTTCAGTGCAAGAAACAGAAACCCCTCAAGCTGTGTTAGCGGAAAGAGATTTAGTGGAGGGATTCATGTCCTCGCACAATTGTTGGGAGGGCCGGCGGAGTTGTCACTGGTGCGGCCCTGGTACAGTGACTCCCTCTCAGAGTGGACCCACAGGGGAGTTCTCGCCTCTGAAGCCACTGCGGTGGGGGGACTGTCGTGTTCATGAGCACGTGACTGAAATGTGTTGCTGCTGCTTCTGCTGCAGCACAATGTTCCACCCTCTCCTGCCAGATGAAACTTCCGGAGGAGCAAGAAGGGGCCCCTGCCTCCCTTCCACTTCCCCAACTCATGCAAATACTCAGGCCTGGAGAACCTGACGTTTATGAAAGACCCCAGGCTCCAAAGGCCTCAGGGAAGCAGATTTCATCTTCCCAGA
Organism: Hystrix cristata; assembly: GCA_004026905.1. Classification (NCBI taxonomy): domain Eukaryota; kingdom Metazoa; phylum Chordata; class Mammalia; order Rodentia; family Hystricidae; genus Hystrix; species Hystrix cristata. The sequence continues at coordinate 38,897 of PVJO010001880.1, forward strand.
GTGAAGGTTGTGCGAGCCATGCACAGTATTTACTATAACACTCTTCGAGTGATTGCCACGGGGACCGAGTGCGGTCATTCACCCCAGTTCCCCGGGTAGGACATGATTGATGGTGCTTTCTGCTGTCTTCAATATAGTCCCAGTATAAATAAGAAGTAGATAGTGAAGAAATAGTTATCTCACAACAGAGAAGATATGATGGGAAAGGAGGGGACTGGGTACCCGTATGTGTTAATTCACTTACTGTTCATTAAAAAGCAGACGTGTTGACCCTTCTCACATATGGGCCTTGTCTGCAGCTCAGGACACAGGGGGCCGGATGGATGTTGTGCCTGCTGTGTGGTGCGTGTATGTTGGAAACAGGAAGGGAAATGGGAGACAAAGTCTCATGGAGGTGAAAATTTGGACTGGACCTTTCAGGGTGAAGGAGATTTTAGGCAGAGAAGGGAAAAGAGGGCAAATTCATAATCCCAGACTGGCAGGTTTATGAATGACTTTAGGCATCGGCCTAGGGCAGAATTCCCCAGTGTGTTGTCCCGAACACTAGTCCTCAGAGTGGTCCTTAGAGAGACAGTTCACGGTGGCTGTCAGCGATGTCGAAAGGCTGATGGTAAAGTGTTAACTTTAACTCAGTGTTTTGTCTTTTGGTCCGTGAAAATTTCTTTGATCTATCTATTAACACAGACCACAGTCCTGAGTATGCAAACAGCTCTGACAGTAGCCGCCACTGTGTTCTGTGAAGGGAGAACAAGGCAAGGAGGTTAAGGGTCGCAGTGCCGCATGGTAAGCTCCACTAGTCAGAGGCTGTTTTCCTCCAGCTTTGAGCTCCCCAGCAGTGAACCCAGGACCTGACGCACAGAAGAGGTGCAAAGAATAACTGGGATGACAAGTCACTGAAGCCATAAACAAGTGATCCAGAAGGGAGCTCAGATAGCTCAATTATCAGATTTATGATTTTATTGATAAAACTCCCAACTAATAGCAAAATGTTTCCAAAAAGACACAGAGAAATTCTCCATGCAAGAATTATGCGGAGACTTTTCCCTCTGCGGTACAGCTGTAAGGTAAAATTAAGGGTGCACACAACATTTAGGAGATACTTAGACCAAAACATTACTCACTGTCTACCTGAAATTCAAATTTTACTGAGCATCCTATGTTTTATTTGTTCAGGGGGACAATATAGAAATTTTTCTACTTGTTAATGTTTCTTGTTAATCACTAAAAAACTGATTCAAAGACTTGTATTTTCTTTTTCAGTGTATTACAGGTCCAAGGCTTTTAGGTGGGTCTGAGAAGATAAACCAGTTATGTACAACTTATATTCTGTCAAAGGGGAGCCCAGTGGACTGCTCCGGAAGGGTGCCCGGCTGTCACTCACTCGGGGCGCTTCACAGAGACCAGGAGATGCATGTGCTGGAGCTGGAGGATCAAGTCCTAATTAGGGAGGCGGGTCAGACTCCACGATGGGGGGACACTTGCTCTTCCACACCCCAGGCCAGGCCCTTGCTGCTGAACGGGGATATTTATAGCCACAAGATTCCTGGAGCTCCTTCATTTTGTGTAGCACAAACTTGGCTATAGAGAACAAACCATAATGTTCTAAAAGAGCTCCCAGTCACCATCCACCTTTGTCCTGCTTCACAAGGGCACTGAGGTGGCGCACAAAACATCCATTATTCTTTTGCCAGGAGGATCCTGACCTTAAAACAAATGAACAATAAAAAAAAGTTCAGTTTAAAAGCAAAACAGTCAAAAAGTCTCCTTTGCTTGTCTGCCACTGGCTGGTTGCTGAGTCTGTTTACTTGGCTTTCATGCTCAGCTTAGGTGTGAATTATGCTTTTTCTTTTTTTTTTCTGAGACTCGGTCTCATTTTGTAGCCCAGGCTGGCCTTGAACTTGTGCTCCTTCTGCCTCAGGCTCCGAGAGTGATGGGAATTCGGCGTGTTTTTGTAAACACAAACTCAAGCCCAGCATGTTTTCAGGGAGCTTTCGGCATTGAATTCCTTTCGTGTGGGTTATTTCTGATGATGCACTCGGGTAAATGGCTTTTGCAGAGATGACTTGCTTAAAGTATTGATTAATTGCACTTCCATTCCTCGGTTCGCTCATTTCATAAACACTAACAAATGCGTACTCTTTGCCAGGAACCATGTGCAAAGCACAGATCAAACAGACAGAGCACACACCCCATGTGCTTAGGGAGCTGGCAGGTTAAACAAATACTTGCAATTCATGGATCTAAGTCAACAGCAGGACAGTCTGGAGGGGCCGTGCGGGGTTCAGCGACTAGCCCCATCTGGGGGAGGTGCGTGGGGAGCCGCACGGAGAAGATTTATGAGCTGAACCCTGAGAACAAAAAGGCTTTTTCTAAGCGTAGAGAGGGAGGATGAGGATGGCATGCAAAGGCAAGTAGAATTTGTTGTTTGGTGAGAGGCCTCCGTGGACAAAAGATGATTCATTGGGATCCAAAGAGAACACAGCATAACTTATTTATTTTTTACATAAAAAATAAACTTTGCTAATATCCAGCAGGTGACTTACAGTTCAGCACATATAATTCATCAAGAAGATGGTCCCAGCTGATGATGGTTATTTCGATATTTTCCCAGGCTGTGTCTTCTGGCCATGCTGAGCAGTGGCAGTGAGCCACAGTTCACAGTCATGCAGTCACAAAAACCAATATGACACTGTACAGTGCTGCTAAACTGACATTAGGTGTGTTAAGTGCATTTGTGACTTACAATATTCTCTGCTTATGCTGAGTTTCCCAGGGTGCAACCTCATTGTAGGTCAAAGGGTACCTGTATTCTCTGCAGCTGTTCGGTGGGCTGCACATTCCACAGTGCTTTGCCAAAAGGGGGCACTCGTGATTAACCTCATTTGGTCACTACTGCTGGAGTGGCAGGTTTAGGGGTTCACCTCATGGCTCCCAATTCAGGCTGCAACAGCGCCAACAAGAGTCTAGATAATTAGGCTTCTTAATAGTCCAGGGTATCTCAAAGTGTGGGTCATGGAAACAGAATGCCTAGCTCACTTATTTATTGTTATTATTTTTCAAAAAGCAAATTCCTGGCCTATCCCAGGTCAATAGACTCAGCATTTTTCAGGAGGAGGGCCCAGGAACCTGTCTAACCAACCCTCCACATGCTTCGTACTGTCTTAGTGTGGTTGGCCTGTGTTAAGGTTTACATCTAGGTGTCCCCCAATAGCCTTGTGTGCTTGTAGGTGGGGCTCTTGGAAGGTGATTGGATTCTGGGGGCTTACAGCTGGTTTGCTCTTAGGTGGCAGGGCCTGGTCAGAAGAGGCAGGTCACTGTGGCATGACCTAGAAAGGTACACAGTATACCCCTCGAAGTTGGGGTTTAGTCATTCAAGGATTTTTTCTTAGAACCTAACTAATAACTAATAACCTGCAATTTCTCAGAAACAGAAAATATCTTCCACAATTTTTTTTTCTGGGAGGTATATGAGTAGCCAATCCAAGAGCGTTATTCAGTTCTCCTTCCTGCTGATTGGATGCTCCCCTGTAACCATCCCCGGCAGAAGCACCAGCATTCCCGCATCATAGCAGGTTGCTGTGCCGCACGTAGCTACCTCGAGTGTTCTCGGTTTTATTTAAGAGCCCTAAGATGCCACCAAAACGCCCTGTGCTTCTATGGCTTCTGGCAATGAACCCAAGCTCCAGAAGTTTAGGACACTCCAGAAGGTTGAACTACTGGACAGTATTTTTATTAAATTATTATGGTACCATATACATTATTAAATTACAAAAATGTGGGAGCCACAGCATACTTAGGGTTTAAAGTATAAAAATACGCACTTTATAGGCATTTTTCTGACCATATCTGAAATCCAGGGTTTTCCACGGTTCTCAGGTGCTCTAGGAACGTAGCCCTGGCATATTTTGGGGATCCCTGTATTTCCCTTCCTGGCTGCTCCCTTGATCTCTGCTCCCTGGCCAGCATGCTGTGAGCAGCTCTCCCTGCCAGGCGCCTCGGCCGCCCTCCTGCCTTGAGCCAGCTAACTTGGAATGCAATGTGAGCCAGAGGGACCCTCTGCTTCCTTAAGTTGTGGGTGTCACGTATTTTGTCCCAGCAATGAGGTGAGTAACTAAGCTGCCTCAGCACATACCAGAGACTGGGTGGCTTAAATAACTGCTATTTTCTCACATTTTTTGAAGCTGGAATTCCAAGATCAAGTCCTAGGGAGGGCTCTGCTCTGGCTTGCGGCTGGCCACCGTCTCACTGTGTCCTGTGTGTTGAAGAGCGAGTGCTCTGGGGTGTCTCTTTCTTCTTACAGGGGCCCCGGTCTGCTGGATCAGGGCTTTGCCCTTAAGCCCTCACTTAACTTCAGTCACCTCCTTAAAGGCCCTATCTCTAAAACAGACACATGGTGGGAGGGGTGGGGCTTCAATTTAGGACATTTGAAAGGGGCGGGACGCAATTGGGTCCATAGCACTTATGTCTGCTGAAATATGAGGTGCAGGACCAGGATCTAACTAGTAAAGAAACAGTGCAGTCAGGGGTAGCCTTGCTGATAGCTCTCTTTGTGCCACAGTCAGATCTGGGAGGAAGAACAGAGCCCTGTGGGACTTCCAGCTCCGCCCATCGGCTCCTGGACTAATGCCGCCCACTAGTCATGGAGCCAAAATGCCAACTACGTGTAGTTAAAAAAATGTAACATCCATACTAAAAAAAGAGCAAAAAGGCATAGGTAAAATTACTTTTACTGTTTAGTTAAATCTAGTCTATCCTAAATATTATCCCTACGACATAAAAGATTGTTCTTCTTTTGTGATGCCAGGGATGGAACACAGGGCCTCACACATGCTAGGTAAGCGCTCTTCCGCGAAACCACATTCCCAGCCCCAACATAAAAGATTAGTAAGATATCTTTCAATTTTTGTAGAAAATCTGTGAGACCCTATGTATTTTGTTTCACACTTACGGAACATCTCAATTCGAAGTAGCCAGATTTCAAGGCATCAGTGGCCACTGTGGCAAGTGGCTGCCAAGCAGACAAGGCCAGATGGTTCCAGCTCTCCACCCAGAGCCAGGGAGGTGACACAGAGAAAGGCGTGTGTTGTAACGCGCTGTACGGGGAGCATTGTTTCTAAGAAAGGCTTTGTGATCATGATCAGTCCTGAAATGTTTTTGTTAACACGACTCCTCTTACCGGCAGCTCAAGATGTCGAGTATAAGCAGAGAACAGAAGCTGACAGCTCATCCTAGCAGGTGAAGAAACTGTCCCCATTCAACATGCTGCTTACCATCGACGTAAGAAATCACAAGCTGCCAGAGCTGGCTGGTGACTGAGCTGTGCCGACTTAGTGACAGTTTGCTCTGAAATTAAAATGCATCTGCGTTTGATTTATTAACTTCAGCCGTCACTTCTCGCCTCCACCCAGCTTTCCTAAGACCACAATAAATGTCACTTCAAAGGTTCCCAACTGGATTTCAGCCATGAGGAACACATTAACCCTGAAACAGTCTCCTTCAAACAAAGCAGTGTTTGCCATCAGCGCTGGGATGGGGAGAGGATGTGGAGAAAGTTCCCTGAGTTTTATGGAGTGAAGAAAGCAGGAAGCTAATCATGAGATGAACTGAAGCCACACTGCACAAGACCAGATGTGGGCTCTCTGTCCATGTTGCTGGTGCTGAGCTTGTGTGGCATGGGGGACAACGAGTTCTTGTCCTGTTGAAGGGACTGGGGGTGTTCGGCTGGAAAAGAGGAAGTTTCATGAGGAGGGCACTAGAAATCACTCTCATATATTTGGGAGATTTTTGTAAAAGCAGTTAGACTTAAAGGCAGAATTAGACTTAGCATACATTTTTAGCACAGTATAAAGAAAATCTTTTAAATGAGATTAATAAGAAGTAGAGGGCTCAACACTAGCTGTATGACTTGCTAGCTGTCTTAACAAGCTAATGATAGCTACTCTTTAATTGTGCTCGTTTTGTGATAAAAATACTGCAGTTCTTAATTTAGGCATTAAAATTATTAGGCCAAAGGGACATGAATACAAACCAAGTAATAGCTTAAGACAAGAAATTCTTTCTCCTTCTCTGAGATGGGGGCTTTGGCAGGAGGATCCAGCCCCCAAGTTGGTCTGTGGTGGTGATTCAGAGGCTCAGCTGTCTGCCATTCAGGTGGCATCTGAGGTCTTTTTAGTATCCCAGGGGTTCTGAGAAGCTCAATTTTGAAACAGTGAGCTCAGCCACAATGCAAGTACATGACTATCTACCTGGTTAATTTTTACCCTTATTTTTAATTGATAATAATAACAATAATGATCACTGGGCTCTGTGCCAAGCTTTTCACATATTTTATACTCATTTAGTCTCCACAACAGCCCTACGGTTATTCCCACATCATTTTCCACATCACACCATACAGAAACCACTGCTGAGGGAGCTCAGTGACTTGCCCAAAGTTGTAAAGGAGCTGAAATTTGATCTCGAGCTGTAGAATTACAGATCCTACTGCCTCCAAGGAGAAACGTACCTTTCATGTGGACAGTTTCTAGCCAAGCTTTATTTTTTATTCTCCTGAGTTCTCCCCCACATCTAATTGCTGTGCATCTAGGAAAGAAAGTAAATTTGCTGGTACTGACTGCCCAGTGCCTGAGATGGAGGCGTGCTCTGAAGCTTCGCCTGGACTTGGCTGAGTGGGTGCTACGACTGGTCCGGAAGGAGAGGGAAAGGAACACAGTTACTCACTATTGCTAGTCTATGTATTACTGTGCCTCTTGTTGACTTTATTTATTGATAGCAAAAAACCCACTTGACACAAAAAGGGAATATTTCAATACTCCCAAAGTCATTCCTGGAAGCAAGCATTACCCTGATACCAAAACCAGAGAAGGATCTAACCAAAAGAGAGAACTGCAGGCCAATCTCCTTAATGAACATAGATACAAAAATCCTCAATAAGATTCTGACAAACAGAATGCAACAAATCATCAAGAAGATTATACACTATGACCAAGTAGGATTCACTGCAGGTTCAACATATGAAAATTAATAAATGCGATAAACCATATTAACAGAGTCAAGGACAAAAACCTTATGATCATCTCAATAGATGCAGAAAAAGCATTTGACAAAGTCCCACATCCATTCATGATAAAAACCCTATGGAAAATTGGAATAGATGGTCTTTATCTCAGTCCGATAAAAGCCATCTATGACAAACCAACAGCCAACATCATACTAAGTGGACACGACCCAGGACGTAGGACCGCAAGAACACAGATGGAGTACAGGATGGAGAAGCTGAGACACGAGGCGCATCTTGAGAAGCCAAACACACCCATTTCTGCGGTGTCTGAGTCCCCTCCTCCACCACAGAGCACTTCCGGAAGACAGAGCCTAGCTGGCTATGGCCAGGTGGCCTTGTGAGTTCTGGCCAGCAGGCTGTGGGCAGGAGGGAGCAGCAGAACTGGCCAGCTTGCCCTGGAAACCTCTCCTATGTGTTCCTTCACTAGAAGACGGAAGTTCTTCTGGGTTTCTCTGTGACAGTGCTCCGGCCCCTCTGCTGCCCGGCATCCAGCTGTGGTATGAACGAGGAGGAAACTGCTCAAAAGCCTCTGACACTTTGAGGTTCTTTCTAAGGCCGTCATCACCCTACTGAGTATGTATTTCATAGAACTGCGGGAGGAAAAGGTAGCAACTAGTGCTCTTCAACTTGAATGTGTGTCCGGCCCATCTGCACATTTTGATTTCCTGGATCTGGGAGGTGTCAGATGTTCTGCATTTCTATCAGGATCCCTGATGGTGAAGATAATCCTGGTCCACAGACTATATTTTGAGAAGCAAAGGTCAGAAAATGAGGGAGAGGCAGTATTCAGGGAGAGGCTGGCAGAGAAAGTCACATCTTTAATATGCTAGAGGGTGTTCTTTGTCTATTTCCTTCTGTTTTCTTATATCTCAAGTGAAAGAACACACCTTCGAATACTGGGGAAGCTGGGGAGTACACATCAGGAGAGGGGGACATGGGCTCCATTTCATGTTTCTGCTGTCACTCTGGCCATCTTGGTCACTCCCATGCACTCATACTCAGAAGTATGATGGGAGTCCCATGTATAATGATTTTGGTGGGTTTTTTTCCATATTTTGTAACTGTCTTTGCAAAGCTCTGTCCAAGAACAACACCTTCACTTCCCACTTTGCTGCAGGACCAGATTTAGAGACTTGGCGTATCACTGGACTCTGTGACCTCCGGACAAGAGAATGCCCAGAATGGTCAGCTCTGCCCTGGTGTGGCTTTGCCCCTGAGCCCTTCAATCTAGAGCAGCACAGATTTGGAATGGGACTGGAGCTACCTACCCCAGCTAGGTGGGATTCTCTGGGTCTGGATCTGCTCCAGACAGCAAGGTTCTTCTCCGAATATGGCAGCCTCTGTTCTAAGGCCATGATGATGATGGCTGGGGTAGGGATGGCGTCAGTCTTGTGGCTGGAGCAGGCCTCAGGCCCTGGACAGGAAATCCGGTCTGAATGTCGTTTGCTTTGTATGCCAACCTGGAAATAGACAAGGTGTGTGTCCTATGCAGTAGAACCTTTCCTCTCACCGAGGAGAGAGATGCATGAAGACAACCTGTGCAAACTTGTAACACTTTCATTTAAACAAGTTCTTCCCATCTTCAGGAAGGATAATGTGTGCAATGGCAGAGTCTAAATTCTCTTGTCTATGTGTACTTATAAGTTTTTGGTAGTCTGTGCAATTTGTATGTGTGTAATAAACCTTTCTTGCTGAGGATATATCTTGCAGTGTCCATGAATGAGTAGTTCAAAATTCAGTTCTACAGTTGATATTAGTTTTGCTCTTGTCCTGCCAAGATGATGTATTTGAACTACAGCCACCTCCTGTCTTTCAGGAAGAAGGTGCAGCATAAACATCTGTATGTGATATAAACATATAACAAAATATTACAATGGCTAATATAAATAAGTTACCGCATAATAGGCACTGTTTTATGGATTCTATGAGTCTTAACTCATTTGTTCCTGACATAATCTCCCATCGCACAGTACTGCGATCATCTGCACTCTGTAGAAGAGGAAGCCGAGGCAGAGGAGTTAGGGTTCTGTCCAGGTCACACAGCTGGGGAGTGGTAGAGTCAGATCTGAGACCAGGAGCACAGTGGCCCTGCTATTCCTTGCTGTAGTGCAGCATAATTTTTTTCTGCCTTACAGAAAACAGGCATCCTGGGAAGGCTCCGCTGGAACCTGGAATTGAATCGTCCAATGTGGCAGCCATGTGTGGCCCCCGAGCTCTTGAAAACGACCAGTCCAAATGAGACATGACATAAGAGTAAAGTACAAACTGTGTTTTGAAGACTTAATATGAAAAAGAAGAATGCAAAATACTTCTTTAGTAATTACAGTATTTCACACTGGCTAAATATTGAAATGAGAGGTAGACACTGTCCCTGACTCACGATATTTTGAGTAATGATTTTGTGAAAGCGAGTGCGTTCAGTAGAAACTGTACTGGAGTTTTGAAGATGTGTGTCTTCCTGGGCTGGCAGTTAATTAAAGCAGTGTGGTCCTCCCTCCTTGTGCTGGGCAGCTCCCTGCCAGCCCAGGACCGCAAAGGGAACCACTGCTGCTCCACAGGGTGCTGTGCCGCGAAGATAGGACGGTGGGTATGTCCGGTGGAGTCCGTGTGTTTTTTACTTAACAATATTTTCAACTTACAATGAATTTATTGGGGTGTAACCCCATCACAAGCCAAGAGGCATCTGTACTTAAGGATAAATAAGATATATTTTTGTAACTGATTTCACACTTTTACTTTTTAAAATGTGACTTCTGGAAAATTTAAAATTACTTTTTCATGCACTCATTCCATACATCGAGCCCCCAGTAGGTGCCAACACTGACTAAACTGAGATACAGAACTTCCCAAGGCAGCTTGGGCACCTGTTCTCCAATGGGCAGGTGAGAACAGATCGTAAAAAGTAATTGTGTGAGCAGGTAATTAATTGTTATTCAGTGTTAAAAGGGAGAAGGGGGCTAGGGAAGGTTACACAGGGCACCTAACCCTTAGGGCCAGTCAGTGAATATTTGTTGAGGGAAGAATGAATCCAGGGCTTTTCCTGCGGAAGTAACTTTCAGAGAGACTTCTGAAGAATCAGGAGGGGACAGGTGAGATGGTCATGGTTCTGCTGTGACCACAGGCCCCACCTGGGTGGCTCTGGCTGCTGTTCTTTTCTTCCAGGTAGCAGATCCACAGTCACACCCACTAGTTTTGTAGGGCGGGGAGAGGCGTGGGCACCTTCCCATCCATCCTCCTGTGCCATGCGGCCCAGCACCCTGGCACTTTGAGCCTCAGTTTCTCCCCTGGAGACCTGTTGTTTCCTCTGCCCTTCCTCCCCACCCTCTGTGTGGTACAACTCATTGGACAGGTTTTTATTTTGTTGTTCCTGCCCACTGCAAATGAGATTTCCTATAGAGAGAATGACTTTTAAATGTTCTGTGATCCTGGACTACAAAATGTTCTGTTTCTTCCCCTGAGCAGTCTCCATTTCGGTGGCAAGTTACAACAGACTGCGCGTATTCTTACAACAACTTAGAGAAGAGGTGAGGGAGGCTGCCCGGCTAGGGCCAGAGTTTTCTGCCTGGTGAAAGTCTGGAGAGGAAGACAACAGGGAGCAGGAGCCGGGTGGGAAGACAGGGCAGTTTGGGCAGGCTTTGAGGAATGCTGATTGTGGTTGGAGCTCCTTTGGCTCTTTGCAGATCTGTTCCCAGGTTGCCAAGTTACTCAACGAGCCAGAAAACAATTAAACCACCACAAGCCAGGTGGGGCCTTTCCTGGTTTCTCAGCCTACGAACCTCACTTAGATCTTTCATTGCGCTCGAACACGAAGAGGTCTATCGCACTGTGGGCAACTATTTCAGCAGGGAAATTAGGCATTGTGACCTGAACATACCGGGCCCCTAGCAATATTTGTTAAATCAATGTGCAGTATGGGACGTCATGTTTTTGGTTAACTGGCCACCAGCTAACTCCGTGGGAAGTGGACCCAGCCAGGCATTATAAAGTGGTTTTGGTAAACGTTGCGCAGCTTTGTTCTAAGATGATGCTAAAAACCTGCCTGGACATCACCTGGTTTCACAGCAGCTCCCGGCACCCAGGCATCCATGTTTTTGCAAGGCTCCTTGGGTGACCACGCAGCTGGGGCCAAGAGCGGTGCAGCGGACCACGCTGGCTGCAGTCTGCGCAGGCGCACGCGGCTGGTGAGGGCGGAGCGGGACCAGATTCCAGGACGCGCGCCAAATAAATCTCCGGAAGCCCTCGCGGGGTTCCCGTATGGCGGCCGGAAGCCCTCGCGGGGTTCCCGTATGGCGGCCGGAAGCCCTCGCGGGGTTCCCGTATGGCGGCCGGAAGCCCTCGCGGGGTTCCCGTGCGGCGCGGACGGAGGAGGCGGCTACGCGTGCTGAAATCCTGTTAAGGTGGCTTTCTCCACACAGGCGCCCTGTCTTCTCCGGGGTGTACTTTTATTTTGGTTTTTATTTTTTATTTTTCCTCTCTTTTGTTCAGCCCCAAGCTCGCTCTGCAGCGCCAGTTTCTCCTTGAACCTTCACTTGACTTTTTCAAATGTCACCATTTTTGCTTGTCTCATTCAGTTGTTTGTTGGAGGTGAAAAGAACCTGGGAACCGAGACTCAAGCACCCTCAAGCCCGGCAGCATGTTTTTGGCGAGCTGTTTCCAGGAGACTACTGAGAACCAGCCGGCCACCCTTCCCTGAGTTTACTTGTTGACAAAACTGGGACGGTGGCGGCGCCCTCTGAAGCTGTGCTGACAGGAAAGGAGACGACATTCGCAGGAGGCGTGTGTGAGGTGCGTGACAAGTGCGCCATGCGCCTCCCTTCCCTGACTGACCTCCTTATCTCCCCCATTCGTTCCCTTCTCCCACTGCCTCTGGTCCGCTGCATTTCAGGCCACTCTTCCGGTGTCTTCCTGTGTCTCGCTGGACTCCCTGGTGCCATGTTGGGTCTGCTCCAGGAAGCGCCAGGACTGCGCGGTTTTGAGGCAGCGCTCAGTGAGGCCTCCCTGTGTGTCCCTAGAGAAGCCATCTGAGGGGTCAGCTGTGTGTGAGCGGGGCAGCCAGGAGCCACGTGCAGGGCCTGCAGTGGTTTTTAGCTTTTTATTTTTTAGTGGGAGTGCGCGGTGAGGGCGGAGTCTGTACATCAAGTAAGCCTGGGCCACGCGGGTTAGTGGAAGGCGACACGGAAAGGAGACCCTCCAGCCCTTCTTGTATTCTTATCCTTTTAAGCTCTTGTCTTTCTAAAGGGCCCCCTGCAGATGCAGGCCCCTGAAATGGAACCCTGCCCCATGGTGTTGAACTAGGGCTCCATAAAGAGCTTCGTGAAGAATAGGGTTGTGGAGCTGCGGATCAGACACAGTGTTTAACCAGGGCACTGGGCTCCTGGGACCAACAGGCTGGTGCCCAAGGCTTACGCCTGTGTCTTGCCCAACCCTTTTTCAAACAGAAATTAGTAGTCCCAGAGATGTCAGCTCTGAACTGCAGCAACCTTGTGCATACATACGAATGTTACAAGCTCACCAAATTATTTCCCCGATTTGTTCTTTCCCCCTTGGAATACAGTGCTTGTAAAAATATATGAAATGAATATTCTTGCAGTCGTTTACTAGAAGAAGCCTCAGGCAAGTGATTTTTAGTCAAAAATGATGAGTAGATTCTTCGATGCTGCCTAAGAAACCCATTATGGACATTTGATTATCTCAGTGGTTTTTAGCCAGCGGGGATTTAGCAATGCCTGGGGACATTTCTAATTGCTGTAGTAGGGGAAAACATGGGCTTATTCCCATGACGACCAAGGAAACAGGCTGTGAGATCTTTCTCTCGTTCACCTTGGGACAGATTTTGCCCAGGGGTTGTTCTTCCCAATTCTTCCTTCAGGTAATCTGCACTTGGGTTGAGTCTTTACCTTTGCAGTGTTGACGCCTTAGCTCGATTCCTTTTCCAAGGGTAGGGATTTTAAACAGCATATTTTTTGAAGTCACTGCAATCATGTTTTCTGTGAGGACAGGGGGATTTGCCTGTTTCTCATGGCACAGGCTAGCTAGGGAAAGAGAGCAGCAGCCTCTCTGCTTTGTCTGGAGCCCGCCAGATGTTCCTCATCTGGTCAGAGGGTGACGCTGCTCCATTCCACGCTGGCCATGAGGAGGCACAAGCTCAGAGGACCTCCAGGCTGCCCATGTCTGGTGTCTAGGCAGCTGTCTGTTGCTCACATGTCTGGCGTGGCTCTGAGGCCCTCTCTGGGCAGCTGTGGAAAGGCGTTGAGGGGTCCTGGGTAGTTAAACCAGATATAATTATGTGTTACCTAATAATTTGGACACAAGTCTACAAGGTCCAGCCTACTGCACACCTAGGCTATAAGGTGCATGCGTACGGTAGAACGTGTTCCTCCGGCCGTGATGAACACAACGCCATGAGATTAAATCACACGCAAAAGAACAATGTTCACTGAGGTCAGGACTTTACTAGGAATGGAACCTGGCAAGCCAGGTCATTGGTGGTGTTGACTGCTCCAAGGCAGATGAAACTGGTTAGACAAGGTCTCTGCCCTCAGTCATGTGTGATTAGAAGAAGCTCCAACGAGGCTTGTTTCCTGGCTTGCTCTTTGCTTAAAAGTCTCTTAGTAGAAGTGGGAATTTGGATTTCACAAGAAACAGTGAAAGTATAAAATCTGTTTTAAAGTGCAGCCGAGAGGAGGCCCCAGGCAAAACCATGTCTGTGTGGCTTCTTCCTGTCCCCACAGGCCCGGCCCCGCTTGCTTTTCCTTCCTTCTTTGTTCTCCCACATGCTCCACAGCTCCGCGGCCTCCTTTCCCCTTTGTAACATTTCCCTTCTGTCAAAGTGACCACTGTATCACAGCCTTCCTTATCCTCTCAGATAATTTTATCTTTTAAGGACAAGTGGCCTTAAACCAAAGACAGTTGCAGTTGTATAGTAGAGAGAAAAGCACACTAAAGTGAAGTAGCATCTATTTGGCACCTTCTGTTCCCCACGTACCAGAGCTGACCCTGTTGCTTTCTTACCTCGAAGCTGTCACACGTCAGCTTCCTCCTGTGCCCTGGTGGGGGCTGATGTCCCATTTGGTTTTGAGCCTTTCTGTGTTCTGGGATGGTGACTGTATCGCAGGGCTGCTTGCTGCTTGGTTTAATCCAAATGTGGGCCTGGATTCCTGCTACCGAGGATCGGCGTGGGCTTGGGAATGCATTGCCGACTTGCCAGCGAGACAGGAGGGCTCCTGGGAAAGGCTTTCTCCCGGGGCATCAGCAGCCTGTCAGGGACAACCTGCCCTCCTGTTGTCTGGCTAGTTGCTGCCTGAGATGGTGCTGCTGGGACATTTCTGCCACCTTACAGCCATCCAGAGACACCCACTGCAGGTGGCAAATGAAACGATGGCGAGAACCTGAGTCCTCGGTAGTGTTCAAAGCAAAAAACAAAAAGCCTGCTCAGCAGCCCTGGAACTTCCTGTTTTGTGAGATGGTACAGATATATAAATGATATTTTCAGTTGGGTCTTCTGTTATTTACAGCCGAACGCAGTCTAATGAATGATGTGCTAAATGCTTAACCTAGATCATCTCACAACTATGTATTGAGGAATTGGGGCTTCAAGAACTTAAGTAACTTTCCTCAGAGCACTCAGGCAGCAAGTGGGGCCTCAGAGCAGACATCTGCCTGTCATGGCTCTCGACACCATGGTCAAAAGTCTGTCTCTTACCTCTACCTCTGTGCCCTTAAACAGGTCCTTTAATCTCACTCAGCCACCATTGTTCTTATCTGTGAAGAAAGAGACTATACTGGATGAGGTCAGATGTCCCTTCCACCTCTAAAATTTTAGGAATAAAATTCCAGCTCCACAACTGTTGGTTCCTGATGGCCAAGTCCAGGCCCCAGGGTGCCAGGTGGAGGGTGAGACTCAGTCAGCTCCTTGGGTGCTTGTAAAGTAGGCTACCTCTGGATATCATAAGCAGAAGAAGTTGTGGAAACAGATGGCTCACAGTCAGAGCTATACCTAGGAATGGCTTAGTAAGGGACTCTCCATCCCCATGACTGCCCACTGGATTCTGCTGCGGGTACCAGGTACCCCTTGCTGGGGACTGGAGGCCCTCACTGCTAACCATGTACTGTGGTATGTTCTGGACCATCCTGGATTCTTCTCTTGCTCCAGGGTAAAAATCTTGGGTGGAAGCAAGCAGCTCATGTGGACTTAAATTGCGGGTTCTGGTTGGCAGGGCCTGAGATACCATACAGCTCAGGTTGGGCTCCCACGGAAGCAACCCCCAGAACAAGGATTGGAAAATTAGCAGGGAGAGAACTCAAGGAAACATTGGTAAGGGTGTAGGGAGCCAGATAGGGAAGGAAATGAGAGAAACAGTGAAGGGTTTATTATTGAGCAAGTCACCCTGTGACCAACTAGAGCTTAATCCTTTGGGGATTCTGGAAGCTGATATGGCCTGATCTCTCGGCGCTGTCCCGTGGAGGGACAAAGGAGCTCTGGGTGGGGGACACCCAAGAGATGTCACCACACTGCCTGGCTGCCCTGTGTCCTGGGCAAGCCCTGCAGTGATGGATCAGAAGAGCTGGCCATTGGGGTTGGGGGTTGTACAGGACTTGGCCTGAGTCTTCTCACCGGAGTTCACACAACCCAGAAGGCTGGACGGCCCCACGAGGCCCATGGTCACCACGCGACATGTCAGGGCCGTACATTCGGGTCCTTCAGGCATCCCCACCACTGAGGCCTGGCATGTGTGCGAGCAGTGCAGCCTGGTGGGCCCATGAGGTCCTTGCAGTTGTGTTGTCCCACAGGGGACCGCAAACTTCTTGACGCAGAGAGCATTTTTGGTGCTTTACTGCTGTCCCCCTTGGCACTTGCATTCTGTACAGTGCCGGGCGTACAGAATTTACTACTGCTCTTGGAAATTAAATTCAGTGTTTTTATAAATACCATAATTAGTAATTTATGTAGCTTTGTGGAAAACTGAAATCATAAATATTTGGAAGGACCAGTAAATCATGTAGAACACATCTTTTCCAGCGTCTTTCCTGTCTGCAGCAGCTGCTGCCTGAGGACTTGCAGGGGCGCTGTGGCCTTGTGGTGAGGAGGGAGCTGCAAGCAGCCTGCTGACCTGGGAGTCCTGCTGAGAGACTTACTCTATGCCCAGCTGTGGGTAAATAACGTTTCCAGCCTCGGCTTTCTTATCTACAAAACAATATCGCCTTGCACGGGGATGGCAGGATTAAATTGAAAAACAAATATAAACATACACAGGAAGAGTAGATGCACAAATAATACCCATGCTTGTGTCCTGTGCCTGTATCTGTGTAGATGTGGATGCTTGACACAGAGCTGCACAGCCAGCGCTCTGGCTCGGTGGTGTAGCTGTGAACCTTCCGGAGAGTCAGCCCACCTCCTTCCCCGAGAAGAGTGGCTAGACGGCCAGTGCTGCTGGACACCAGCCCAAGTCTTCTGTCCTCTCTCTTCCATGAAAAGTTCAATTTGGAAGCAGAAATTTAAATTCCACTCTCCCAGAGGAATAACTTTTAATCACGTATCAATCTTGTTTTGTCTTCTGAAACCAGAGAGGCTGTTGTTTTCCCTTCATGGTAGGAGAAGTGAGTGCCCAGCCCAAGTTGGTGTTCCCCAGAGTGCCATTCAGAGGCCGGAGTCACAGTGCCTGTTCCTGCCCGAAAGGCCCTGAGAAGTCCTGCGACGAATTACTCCCCAACAAACTCAAGCATGAAACTCTTTATTAATCTGTTAATATCCTTGCAGTTCTCTGGCACAGATTTTAATTAGTTCACTTTCTTTTCAACAAGGCTCTTGATATTGACCTTAAATATGACAGATCCCAGAAGTAAGTACTTTATTTTCACAAACACATAATTCAATAAACTTTTTTAAAGTAAAAACTTTTTTTCCATGCAGGGGATTGAATTGTGTACCGCTGAGCTACCTCCCCAGCCCCGCTTGTTTTTTTTTTTTTTCTTTGAGACAGGGTCTTTCTAAATTGTTCAGGCTGGCCTCAAACTTGTGATCCTCCTGCCTCAGTCTCTGGAGTTCCAGGGACAACAGTGAAAAACTTTTATTTTTATAAGACGTTTTAAACTTAATGTTTTCCTTTGCTCCTTCCAGAAGGACAGTTTTCACTGCTCAAGTGGGAAGACAGACAGGCCGGAGGTAGGAGAAGCTGATCCAGGACCGGTGTCCTGCCCTTCCCCACCGCCCCGGAAGCAGTTTCTCACAGGTACAGCGCGGACAGTCACAACCCACCAAAGAAGGCGTACTTCCCCGCACCTTCTCTTCTTTCCTGGCCACCTGAAACCAGCCCTGAAGAATATCTGCTCCCTTCACACAGGAGGGACCAGACTCTATGCCCAAAGAGGGAGGTTGAGGAAAAGGTCACTTGCCTCCTGGGTCCCCCCACCAGGCATAGGCCACTGCCCTCCTTCCCCATCAGCCGTGTCCTCAGTGTTGCCGGACAGAGCCCTGGAGGACGCGGGACGCAGGGTCTGTGGGTCTCTGCCCCAGAAGCGAACCCCGAGACTCTGCTGTATGAAGAAGCAGCTGAGCCCAGACAGGTAAGAGCTTTGCCAAGCCACACAGCGAGCCGGCTCTTTCCCCTGCCCTGACCATGGAGTTCTCTGCCCTGTTCCTGCCCTCCTGTGTTGGGGGTTTACGGGAGACTGGGGTGGGGGGTGGGGACGCACGTTATGGCTTCACAAATGAGATTTGTTTTCTACCTTTTTCAAATTGTAGCCAAGAAATATAGTGCTGTGCTTAAATCCCTTTCATTCATTCATTCATTCATAAATATTTATCAGGTGCTTACTGGGTGGCAGGCGTTTTGCCAGGGCATTCTTCCTCTGGGTCTGTTAAGCAAACATGATTTATTTCCCCTGAAGCTGGTAGAATGAGGCCCTAGGCCAGTTGCTATTTGTACAAAAAATACCATATTTTTGGCAGTGGACTCATTGGCTGTAACTACCCGAGAACCTCGCTGTGCCCAGCACCCTGGTGTCCCTGGAACCAAGACAGGTCCTGTCTGAGACCTTCGGCGAGCAACTTTCCAGAGGTGGCTGCGGACTTTGTGTACCTGTTTCTTTGGAGGGGATGAGGGCAGTTAACTTCCTTGTAGATTGCGGAAGTGTAGCCCGAGGGTGGCACACGTGTGGCAGCCCCTGTCTCCACACTGCAAGGGACTTGGCCAAGCTGATTGGACCTGTCCTGCATTCTTTCTGGACTCCTAGGGATTGGGGGGCACAGGGAAGGAAGGGGATCCTATGGCCTGCAGGAGGTCAGTACCTCTGGGGTAGGTCACACTGTGAAGTGTTAAAAAATTTAAGCTTGGTGTGGTGGCATATGTCTGTAATCCCAGCACTCTGGAAGGCTGAGGCAAGAGGATCACAAGTTTGAGCCCAGCCAGAGCAATTTAACAATGTAGAGAGACACTGCCTCAAAATGAAAAATAAAAAAGGCTGGGGATGTAGCTCTGAGTGAAGACCCTGGGCTCAGTCCCGAGTACCACAACACAAACAAACAAGATGAACCTAAGCTCAGTGAATATTGCTGAGCACCTGCTCTATGCCAGTGACAATCCTACAGGTGTGGCTATACTAGTGAACAAGAGGCAAAGACATCCATGCTTGTAGAATGACAAAGAGGCTGACTGGCATCTTCCTGTGGATTTGCTAATTAGCCCAGAGACAGAATGAAGCCCAGGACAGGCCCCTGCGACTGATCAGTGGGATGGAGTAAGAAAGAGACGTAGGCTTCCTCAGGAATAAGCTTTATCCACCTTCAGTCTTTCTGGGCCCTGACTTTGTTGTGCCCATATCTTTCTTTACAACTGAGGACTCTAATCTCCTGACTACCCCCCCCCATAGCTGCAGGCAGCAGGAGGCCATGGGAGACCCAGCCTCACCTCCATCAATTCCTTGTTCCTAGATAGGCAAATCAATATTGTCATTATGGCCATACTACTAAAATTGCTGTACAGTCTAATGCAATCCCAATCAAAAGCCAACAGCATTTTTTTTTTTTTTTTTTTGGTGCTGGGGATTGAACTCAGGGCCTTGTACTCACTAGTCAAGCACTCTGACCACTGAGTTAAATCTCCAGCCCACCAACAGCATTCTTAACAGAACTGGAGAAAACAATCCTAAGATTCTTATGGAACCAGAAGAGACCCAGACTAGCAAAAGCAGTCCTGGGCAACAAGAGCAAAGCAGGAGGCATCACAGTCCCAGATTTCAAGTTATATTACAAAGCTACAGTGATAAAAACAGCCTAGTACTGGTATAAAAACAGGCACACAGATCAATGGAACAGAAACAACCCCAGGAACATACAGCTACCTGATATTTGACAGAGGGGCCAAAAATGTACACTGAGGGAAGACCTCTTTAGCAAAAGGGGCCAGGAAAACAAGCTATCCACAGGCAGAGGACTGAATCTAGACCTGTAGCCCTCAGCATGTATGAAAATCAAATCAAAATGGATCAAAGACCTAGACATTAAAATGGAAACACTTATTCTGTTGGAAGATAAAATAGGAAAACTCTTTAAGATATAGGCATAGGCAAGGTCATTTTGAACAGAAATCTAATTGCACAGGAAATAACATCAAGAATAGACAAATGGGATTATATCAGAAGAGAGAAGAACAGGAAATAGGGAGAAGTTCAAATACTTCCCTAAACTACAAATTCTAGTCTTAAAAATATTTCAATATATATGCTACTTGGTTTCATTTATACTACTAGTTTTTCTTAGTTTGATGCAAAAAAGATTTGTTTATTATTTGTTTCTTTTTTGTAAGAACCTATTTGGTTTATGTCTGGTATTCTGAGTAACTGCTTTGAAGTTAACTGAAGTAACTGCTTTTATGTCATATTCTGAGTAACAGTATAATAACTATTGTTGTTCTCTTATTACTTGGTAGTGAAACTTTCTTATATTTTATAAAATAAAATTTAGAAAAGCTCTGCACAGCAAAGAAAACAACCAACAGAGTGAAGAGACAACCTACAGAATGGGAAAAAGTTTTGCCAGCTACTCCTTGGACAGAGGACTAATATCTAGACTACATAAAGAGCTCAAAAAGAATTAGAGACCCTTCCAAGCTAAAATACTCAGTCAAAAAATAGGCAAGTGAAATGAATAGACACTTCTAAGAAGAAGAGGTACAAATGTCAATAAATACATGAAAAAATGATCAATATCTCTGGCCATTAAGTAAATTCAAATTCAAATAAAACCAAAATTTCATACTTCTCCAGAAAGAATGACTATCATCAAGAAATCAAATAATAACAAATACTAGTGAGGTTGTGGGGAAAAAGGAACCCCCCTCCACTGTTGGTAAAAGTAAGCTTGTACAACTGCTATGGAAATCAGTATGGAGATTCCTCAAAAACTAAAAATAAGAATTCCATTCAGCCCAGTTATTACTCTCCTATGTATCTGCCTGAGAGTTAAACACATCATATTACAATGACACACACATTCTTTTGTTTAAAGCAGCACAACTCATAATAGCTATGTTTTGGAAGCATTCCGTATGTCCATCAATGAGTGAATGGATAAAGAAAATGTGGTGTTTATATACATTGGAGTACTACTATGCCATAAAGAAGGATAGGTTTGTAAGAATATGGATGTACCTTGACACAATAATATTAAGTGAAATAAACCAGACTCACAGGCATACATATCACATGGTTTCTCTTATATGAGAAACTTGAAGTATAAATAATTTAAAGACCAAATACTAACTAGATATTAGGAAACAGGGAGATAGAGCCCTTACAAATGGTACTACGGTTTATATTTAGATGTCCCATATGCTCGTGGGTGGGATCTGGGGGAGGTGGCTGATTATAGGTTGTGATCCTGGATTATGAATGGGAGGGCCCACTCTGCGTGTGGGTGGCACCAACCAAGGGGCTTGTAGACTGAATGTAACAAAAAGGCAAAGTGAGGCTGGCTGCTTGCTGCCTCTGTCTGCTCTGCTGTGGACTGTTTCTCCTCTGCGTCCCCCTCTGCCTGCTACCCTGCCTTGAAACCTCTACCGACTGTGAGCCAAGATAAACCTTTCCCACTCTAACTTGTGAGTGTCGGATATTTTGTCCCAGTGATGAGACAGTAACTAAGACAAATGGAAAAGGGACCAAGAGATGCCGGGAGGGTGGTAGGAAGGAGCAGTGAAAAGAATTTAGATGAATTATGTACAAGTGTCAACTCCCCACAATGAATGTAATCATTATGTACTGCAAAAATGTGCTACTAAAAAAAGATGATTTACTTCAGAAATCCAAGGGAAAAAAATCCACCTATAGAGAAAAAGTGGGCTTTTGATGACTGGGCCCAGACTGATATCTGACTTGTTTTTGCTATCAAGTTGGGGAAAGGAGCCTAGAAGGATGTGCCTGTGGCTTTCTAGAGCTCAGAGATAACAGAGGCTATCATTTCCCTATCTAATCAAGTCAGAAGATGGTAGAAGTTGTTCCTTTAGAGCCAAGGCTTCCAAAATACAGTCTTTTTGGACCAGCAGCCTCAGCATTAACCAGCATTAATTTATTTGTTGTAACGCGAACCCAAAATGTTGTGGCCTAAAGCAATGTACATTTTTCACAGCTCTGTGGGTCAGAAATCTGGGTGTGGCTTAGTTAGAAGAGTCAGGTTTAAAATCACTCCTGAAGTTGGAGTCAGGCAGAGCTGTGGTCTTATCCGGAGGCTCGACCTGGTTTGGGGGAGAATCCACGTCCAGGTTCATTCACATGGCTGTTGTTGCTCAACACAAGAGCCTGCTCGCAAGGTTGTTTCATAAGGTGGCATTGGCCTTTGTCTCTGTCACTTTTTTCGTTGCTGGGACAAAATACTCTACACCTACATCTTAAGGGGGGAAAGGGTTATTTTGGCTCAAATTTTTAGAGGATTCAGTCCACAGCTGACTGGCTCCCAGGCAGGAAAGTAAAGATGGGAGGGTCTGGTGGAGGAAAACCGCTCACGTCATGGTGACCAGGAAGCAGAGTGCAAAAGGAGGATCTGGGGAGGGAGATGCACCGTTTCCATTCTTGCCCCTGTGACTTCCTCTTCTGACCAGACCCCACCTCCTAACAGCACGTTCAGCTCTGAACTCCTCTATGGAGTAATCCACTGATGAATATAGCACTCCCATGAGCCAATTGCCTCCCCAAAGCCCAGTCTCTGAACACATCAGAGTTTGGAGGACATTCCAGATAGAACCATAGCAGCCTCTTTTGGGGCAAGTGACCCAAAAGAGACCTAACACCCAATGTTCTTTATATGACCTAAATCTAGAATTGACATCAGATCAGTAAGTTTAGTGCACACTCGGGAGGAGATCCCGCAGGAATGCCAGGAAGTGGGGACGACTGCCTGCCATTGCAGGGGCTGCCTGCTGTACCTGGAAACTCATTAAAATACGTGTTGTTTGGCTCCATTATTCTAGACCTGCTGAACCAGAACCTTTAGGAGTGGGGCTGTGAATATTGCTTTAACAAGCCTCCCAGCAGATTCTGATAGGTGCTAAAATTTGGTAACCGTTGTCTTAGAATTGGGGTTTGTGAATTTCATTTTAGGCATCATAAGCTGATCTCTAACTACTCAACTCTGCCATGTAGTGGGAAAGTATCACAGACAACATGTAAGTGAATGAGTATGGCTGTGTTCTAATAAAACTTTATTTACAAGAACAGGCAATGCATGGGGTATTGCCCCCAGGGGGTAGTTTGCCCGGCTGTACTGTAGACTAACAGAGAAGTTTTATGTAATTGGAATTGCATGGAATTACCTCTCTATAGATATGGCTGAGTTTTTTGATGCTGTTTTTTTGTGTCTCCCTAAGTTACAGGCTAAGAACATGGGCTTTGGGGTTGGATACAAGTTCAAAAGCTAGTTCTACCACTGTTGCGAATATGGTGAGTTACTTAGCCTTTCTGTGCCTCAGTTTCCTCGTCTGTAAAACAGAGGAACTCATTGCATGCTGTTATCACAAAGAGCTGTTCTGTTCCGCTCCAGCGGTGCTGCTGGGCCACGATTGTGGTGGGGCTGGGCTGTACCTCAGGTAGTTTGCTTCTGGCTGTCAGACGGACACTCACATGGGGCTGCACCAGCGCCCCTTGGTGCTTTTGTGTGTGGCCTCTCTCTGTATGGCGTGCAGTTGCTTAGCTGAGCGTCATGGTTGGTTTCCAAGAAGGGACATTGCAGGTGCAGTAAGCCTTGGGGCCTGCACAGTGTCATTTCTGCAACAAGTCATGGGGCCAGCCCAGATTCCAGAGCAGCAGTGGCCAAAAATTTGCAGTCATTTTTACGCCACAGTAGGGGCAAGTGACATTAATCCTAGACAAGCTTGCTGTGCCCCTGGGCTATGACAGACAGTAAGCCCAGCCCACCTGCAGCAGGGAGCAGAGCTGTCTGCCTGCTCTTTGTGTCCTGTGACGAGGGCTGTCAAGGGCCTGCTAGATGTGCCTGGACAGTCCTGAAGGTGCCTCTTCTCTCTGTGCTCTCCTGCCAGGTGCTCAGTTTCTCACCTCACCCCTCACAGCTCTTTGGCTTCCCAAGCTCAGCAGGCCTGGGGCTCTGCAGTGAGCCCGGGAGAAGAGCTGGGGGTGGGCAGGAGGGTTGCGAGGTGACCTTTGTTAACTCAATGGTCTCCCCCTCTCAGCTGCTGAGAAATGCGGTTCCCAGCCACAGCTAGGACCCGCCTGTGAGTAGACAACGGGTCAAGGAGGCCTGGAAGAAACCTTCTCTCCTGACTCTTACTGGAGACACTCCGCCCCTTGGTTAGGGGCCTGTGAGGAGGAAGCACAGGGCATGCTGACTTCACTTCCCTCCAGGAATCAGCTTTTGAGGAATGAGAAGTTCCCACCTTTCCTGGCATCGGAAAATGTGGGTCGTGTTGGGTAAGTGGGTTCAGCTGGGTGTGAAGTCTTATTCCAAGCCGGATAAGTAACAGCTTTGGGAAGGAGGCTGGGCAGGGGTGGGTGATGTGAGGCATGGCGGGGGGACTGACGAGGACTGAGGACAGTGGCCAACGCCCTGTGGAAGGGATGGTGAGTGAGGTCTGTTTACTTGGGGCTCTAGAGGCAGTTGTTGATCACTCTTTACACTTGTGAAATGTCAACTACAATTGAAAATGCTGGCAACCTGAGAAAGGACTGTGTTGTCCCCATTAAGCACACACAAGGCACACACAAGTTCCTGTAGCAGGCAGAGTACCTCTGGCGGGTGAGCACAAGACAACCTGCCAGGGACACTGGGAGGTGGCAGCTTTCTCCTCGGGTGTCAGCCGAGTGGTTACAGAGGAGGTAAAGAAGCAGGGCAGGGCGACAGGGACGTTTATAGAATGTTCTTAGGGTAAAGCAGTTCTGAAGAACAATACAGACTTTATCCTAAATCAGCCAAAAAGATGGCACCGCCTTGCATGAGTGCTGATCTCCAAGGAAGCAGGAAACGATTAGGCTGACTTTGAGGAACTTCTCATGGAAAGCAAACGTCTGCATCCTCTCTGGGGCTGTTTGCGGGTCCCTGGTATTCTTCCTATTTTAAAGAGGAGGGTGTGAGGTAGGCTAGAAGAATTAAAGATAGGTAAAAAGGAGGCAAGGGAAATTGTGTTTAAAAATTGTACGTTTGAGAAAGAACTGCAGCTTTGGGACACAAAATTACCCAAGGTTGCTGCCCTTTTTTTTCTTTTCAGTTGCTCCTAAATTCCTAAGAGTCTTCGGAGGTTCACGATGCCTGCACACTGAGCTGTGCTTTTCTCTTGTAAACTGGGCTCTGCGAGTCCCGGCAAGGGTACCACATGTCTAAACTTTGAACACACGCACGTGCCTGCCCACCGGCTCACCGAGAGACTAGGAACAGGTGTCCCGGACTGTTTTGAGCACCCCGAAGACTACATGAACACCCAGCCTCAGACCGGGACACCCCTGCCTCTGCCGCGCCTCTCACCAGCACATCTCGAACGGCTTCTCATGCTGAAAGTCAACAGGCCTACTCCACGTTGGTCAGGCAAGCTGAGGTCTCTGTGTTCTCTCTGCAGCGACTTCCTCGGACCCCGTCTGGTGACAGAGTCACAGAAGTCCCTTTAGGAGCTAACCAGGAACCCCACGGAGATCCTGAGCATGAGCTGAGGCAAGTACCGAGAGCACCACTCTCCAATCTAGGTAGCTCTGCGTGATTAGGGAGGAGCTCGACTCATAAGGAAAGTTGGTGCGATTTGGGTGAGACTTAAGCAGGTATTTTGGGACTAGGCAGATTAGATGGCACTGAAACAATGGAAGGAAATGCAAAGTTTTTTTTTTTTAAATCTAGAGTTCCTAAAAGGAAGAATTAACTGCTTGCTTCTGATGCCTTCTGCAAGCCACTCTGCTTCGCAGCGAGTAGGCCGGGGAGGCATCCTCTACCTCCTTCTCATCCTGGGATTTCTTCTTGGGCCCAGCAGACAAAACCCTCACAGTTTACCAACTCACGAAATGATTTACTAGCTGTCTCTTCCCCCAGGAGGTAACAGGCAATAAAGTAAATGAAATTCCTGTTCTTTATGACTTGACCCCATACATCATCCCTCACCCTGGGTAAGCGTTTATCTCTAAAGCATCTCCAAATATTTAACAAACTATTTCCTGTACTGTGAATGAAATGTAAGAAGTAAGCAAAGAAACCAATGATGATGTGTTTTAGTGGAAGCACATACTGCAAGCAATAACTTGAATTTCAGAAATCGGGACGCATATGTGCACACGTGTGCATCTGTGTGTATGTTGTGTGTGTGTGTGTGTGTGTGTAAGAGTTAGGGAGAGTGAAGATTCTTAAGGGGCTCCTACATTACTTCTATTCACTTCCACACTTTCCCTAGAATTAGATTCACATTTGGAACTTTTGGTTCTCACAGGGCCATTGACAGATAGGTTCACTAATGGGTGTTATTTGCTATTTTTGGTTCCTTGTGAGGCCTGCTTGAATCGAAAGCTTATTGTACCCAAATAGGGGTTTTGCGTGGTGCCAGGGAAGGGAGGTGCTCGCCTGTCACCATGACAACAGGTATTTGCATTAAGAGCGGGCTCCTCAGGTCACGTTACAGTCATGTGGCTTGGAGCAAGCCCTTTGAAGCTCTTGTAGTCTTCTCCTAAGCTTGATAGTTAACATTTTCTGAACATAATCATTAACCGCGTCCTGTAAGAGATAATTACCCCTGCAGTTAGCGTTTTCTGTTGCAGTGCTCTTTGAAATCCAGGGAGCTGAAGACTCACTCGAGCATCTGTTCCTCTGCCTCAGTAAAATAAAGCAACTTGGCTTCTCCTCGGAATCTGGGAAAGCTTGCACTTTATGCAGAAATACTGTGCTGCTCCTGGGTGGTGTGTGCTTGTCACCCCGCCCCAGGGGCTGTGCCTGGTCCTGTCTTCCGGACCCCACAATGCCCAGCTGACTTGGGTTCCCTTTCTGGTCTGTGTTTTCACTTTCTTCCAGCACTGGCTGCAGCCTCTTGGACTTCGGGTGCCAATTTGTGCTGTGGACTCATTGCACTCATTTGCCAGGTCAATAGGGGAGTTTTCTGCTGCTAATAGAAGTGTTCTCTGGGGACTTCTCTTTGTCACCTGACCTCCCCCACCGCTCCCAGTGTTTGTGCCATGACCAGGGAATTTCTGTTTCTTTCTTGGCCCTCATTTTCCTAGGTAAATTTCTCTTGCCCAAGGGAAAATCCCCTTTCCAAGCTCCTTACCCTGTTGTATTTTTGAAATATGCACTCACGATTTCTGGGGAGCTAGATGAAATGAATGTTAAGAATACAGGAAAGAAAAGAGAAAAACAGGATTACTCTGAATCCCAAAGTGTAATAGAGGCTGATCTTCCTAACATTTTTCCAAAGCTGTGATTGAAATATCGTAATGTATTTTCCCATCATTATACAAGTAGGATGCAGAATCAGTATGCTAATAAAAAGTGCTTGGGTGTTTTAATGTTTCCTGGCTGGAGGACCTGGATTCTACTGTCCATGTGCTTGACTGTGCTAGTGGGCTAACTAGGGTGGGAATGTGAAGAGAATGTGAGTTGCACATCTACTCCCTGCCCTGTTCATCTTTCTCTGTTGACAATTTGGCTGAAAGGAACTTTCAGAGCTACGTGGATGCTGTGTTCTCTGAACCCTAAGTCAGGACCCTCAGCAAAGCCATCACACTAGCATTGGTGATGGAATCAGTGTCTACAAGCTCATGGGACGGAAGAAAGTAGTCAAAGCTTTGCTCTGTGGGTGGAAAGGTCCAGGAGAGGAGGCAAAAGGTGAACTTGCTGGATGAAGGGTGTGGAGGGGCCTGGGAGGACCTGCTCCAAACTGAGTACATACACAGGGACACATTGTAACATACGGTAATACATAATAATGTGCATGTAATATTTACTATGTGCACAGAGGAGTATACACACATATTTATGAGCCACTCAAGTCTTTCAAATAGCAGCTGGCTGGGCTACTGCTGGCTGTCTCTTCAATTTGCTTTCAGTTCCAGCTGCTTGGTTTCTACAGCGTGATCACTTTCTGCACCCTCCTTCTCTAGAGCACAGAGAATGGCCCAGTCCCCTGTGGGTGTGCACCCCAGGCAAAGCTTCTGCTACAACGAGGTCCCCTGTGATGCAGAACCCAGTAAACTTCTACTGCGAACACCCAACACTGAAGCAAACTGCACATTTTTCTCTCTTATTTGAGCATCGTTTTATTTCATATGCTAATACTAAGGGTAGATGTAAAGTTGTCGCATGAATGGGAAACCCGTCCTGGGTTCTGAGAATGTGTGTGTGCAAATGTGCATGGTAAACCTTCTGTGCTGACCCTACCATGACTGAAGGTCCTTGTGGGGTGAGGTGCTAGACTGTGGGTGCAGAGACCCCATCTTTTTGTATTTCTGAAGGCCCGAGGCAGAGGAAATTCTTGACATATAGTATGTAATTATCCCAAATGGAAGGTGGCCAAGACTGCCTGTTCTTAAACACTACGGGTATTTCAGGAACCTCCCTTGTCGTAATTGATTGGACATAATTTTTAGCAGTGTGTAGTAAGGCAGGAAGACAACAGCTGGCTGTTTGGCTGATCCATTGTTCTGCATTAATTGGACTCTTTTTGGTCAAAGCCCTGGTGGCCACGAGCTCATTTAGAGTTGCTCTGCCTGCCACGTGTCAGCCCGGGAATATTCCAAAGCAGTGTGATGTTTGTTACATGGTGTGAGTTCCAGGCTAGCCAATTGGATCCAGTCAGTACACAGAAGCCTTGTTCATTGGCAAAATTAATAGTCAGGAGGCAGCTCATCCATGATAGTGTGGTGCCTGCAGGATGAGCTGCTCTGGCCCTCGATTTGCTGCAGCCAAATGATGGTTCTGTTGTACACACCACCCAGCATTTTGGGGTCCTCGGGGGCACTGACAGAGCTCTGTGCTGATATCCAGTGGATGAGCTGATTAAATCTGCATTAATCACAGCGTCCAGTGCAGGTGCTGCCGGTGCCCTTGGATATCACCAGGAGGATCAATTGCTTTGGCTTGGAAAAAATAAATGCATTTCCGTCACTGATGGAAGCAATTACCTGGTGACAGTGTCCTTGTACATCGGTATTATCTTTTAATTAGCACTGAGGAAAACATTCTGACCATGACCACATGTATATTCTATTCAGGAGCAGATAGCAGAAGAGACTGATTCTTTCTATCTCTTACATAGAGTAATATGGAAACTCCTTTCAACAGGTCTGTAAGACGTAACCCTAACCCTAACATTATTACTGTCTGGGGCCTGACCTTCTGTCCTCCTTTCCCTGAAAGATCCGTACCCCTCTGATGCTGGCTGTCTTCTCTGCCCTGGACTTTGTGCTCCAGAGCCTGTGTTTGGAATGCTTTGCTCCCCCCCATATTTGCATGACTGGCTCTTTTGTGTCACTCACATTTTAGCTTAAAAGCCACCTCCTGATGGAGACCTTCCTGATCACACTCAGTAAGGCCACACTCTCTCACTTTGTGTTCCATCATGCTGCTTGATCTCCTTTATTCCACTCACTGCCGTCTGAAAGTCTCTTGTTGAACAAGTTATTTTTTGTGATGTTGCTCTGTTGAATCTACCACTCTACCCCAAGCCACTGCACCTGGTCTGCTACACAGTGGTGCTTAATGAAACCTGTTGGGTGACAGACTTTCTCCAGCTTCTGTGTCTGTTTGTGGACAAGCCACTAAATGTAGGCTTTAGAGGAAAGGGCCCTTTCCTGGTGGACTTGGATGCCTCTGTGAGGACTTGCCCTGACACACAAGGGGGCTGTGAGCAAGTTACCAACCTTATTGGGCTACTTGATCCTCCAGGGATCCTCAGCTCTAAGGCAATGTTTCCAAATGCTTGTTCTCAGCTGAGAAGGGCACAGGTGAGGGGGTGGGTATTTTCTGTTAGAAGCCCTGGAGTTTTAATCTTGAAGGGCAGGGAAGCTAGCCATAGACCTTTGTTCAGGATGCGATGGTAAGAAGGTACCAACATGCAAATCATGGAGTAGCTTCTTCATGACTTAGCAGACAGGATCCCCATCTGGGAGACTGGTTTTCTCCCATTTGTGACCTATGGCCCAGTTAATTCATACAGGCCAGTAAAATTAGATTACGGGTAAATGAAAAACCTAACATTCATCATAGAATAGTTACTGCCTAGGTCTTCAAGGTCTGGTTTCTCTCAGAGGGCTGGTAAAAGGAGTTGAGGCAAAGGAGACACTGCGAGGGAGAAGCAGTAACAGGTCCCTCTGCTCCAATGGTGGTACGGAGGGCTGCCTTCGCCCTGCACTGCTGAAGCCCTCATCCTTTGTTCTTACCCAGCGTCCTCAGGTCGGGAGGTCTAGGGAGCACATTCCTCACGGTGAGGCGTCCCCGTTGAGCCCAGATATAAAAGGCACTGCACCTTGGTGTGTTTTACAGGACGCGGCCAGTTTGAGAGGCAGCCAAACACGGTGCAGAGAGCGCCTGAGAAAGTGGAGCCGTTACTCCCAAGGTGGGACTGAAGGCTGTCTTGAGAAACACAAAAAATAAGACTGTTAACTAAAAATAGGAACAGGGAAGTCAACCCCACACAAATTCTTCAGTGAAAATCAGATGTGATTTTTATTAGATGTTTGGGAGCAATAGTTTAGTTTCAAAAGATATGAGTCATGCCGATGCAATTTTCTGATATTACTGCTTGTTGCTTGCATAGCAACTCTCCAACCAGCCCTACCATGTTGTATTACTGGGGGGGATGTTTTTGGTTTTTCTTCTGGGGAAGAAAACATGAAAAAACTTAACTTTTCTATTTAAAGAAAACTTTTTGCTGCCAATGGAGAATTTTCTTTTGTTCTACATGAAAAATACAATTATTTTATATCTAATCAGCCTGTGTTCCCCAGGAAATAATTTTATTGGAAAAAGCGTGATATTTTTATGGAAATCTGTGTTGGTGTTAAAAAACTGATTATTTTGTATAAATGTATTAGATTTCTGGCTATGATAAGTCTAGGGCTTGTGGCAGATCAATGTTGCTGCCAAGACCACCAAAGAAACCTGGAAAAAGTACAAAAGAAATGTTTGTGTGAAGGAGAGATGCCAAGACTGCTGGGGCCTGACAACCAGGTTCTGGGAAAAGTAAGGCTTATCTAAATAAGCTCATTCTTTCTTCAGGAGATCTCATGAGTTTGGGCATAGGGGACAAGATACTGAGATTGTGGGCGGAGGGTTGACTTCTAAGAGTTGGAAAAGACTTCTGAGGTGTACAAATCCTATGATGCCAGCCAGACAGGGAAACTAGGGTCCAGATATTCAGGGCAACCAGAAGCAAGAGTCCAAGACCCTGCAGAGAAGTGGATCAGACCCTGCCCTGATTAATACCTGTTGAGTAGCATGCCCAGAGACAACCAGAAAGCTGATGAAACAGAAGGCAATCTTAGGCAGTGCTGGGAAGTAAAAATTAACTCCAGGGTTCATCAAGGAGGAGGCACCACAGAAAACATCTTATGTTCTCAGTTTGGACCCATGAGAGGGCTGAGCACCAGGAGTAGGAAAGAACAAGATATACAGTGAGCATGGTAAGTACTGAAAAAGTCAGGAGCAGGCCTAGATAGCAACTGAGTCGAGGTAATGGGCTGCTGATGTGCTTGGCAGAGAACAGGGTGATGTTCTATGGAGGAATATAATGCAAAATCACCATAAAATTTCATGCACAGTATTCATTATTTAATACAAATTATCACATATTAAGAGGCTAGAGGTGAGGGAAATGGAAGATGCTAGTCAAAGGATACAAAGTCACAGTAGGAATAAATATTTTGAGATCCATTGCATGACTCAGTGACTATGGTAATAATCATTCATGTTTCAAAACTCTCAAAAGAGTAAATTTCAAAATGTTCTCACCACAATAGTGTGTGAGGGATGTATGTATCAGTTAGTTTGATTTAATCATTCCACACTATATTAACATTTGTCTGTACCCTATAAATATATACAATTATAATTTGTCAATTTGTTATGAAACTACAAAAAATAGCCACTAAGATTTATTGATGGATTATTTGTGTGAGACGAGAGAAAGCAAGGAACCAAGGGTGATTCCAAAATTCACAGGAACTGAAGGAGTGGAGGAAACTTTATCTTTACAGCACACCAGGACACCTTCTGCCACAAGAGGGCCACAGGAGGCGAGCCTAGCATGGGTGTGGGTGGTTCGCCATTCTCTCTCTCTCTGCCTGCTAGGTTCATTGTCTTTTTGGCTTTGTCTGATCCTGATTTATCACGCTGTGGATTTCTTTTTGTTTTTCTTCTCTGGGAATTGCCACTCCCTGTTCCTGGTCACTGATCTTGAGCCTGGATCCAGGTTTTGCTCCCAAGTCAACCAGCCAAGAAGGGCGTCGGTGTCTCCAGGACTGGGATCCAGACGTTTGTGTTGAGCCTCACAGGGCTATTTGCTCAGGGCATAGCTGAGACCCAGCCACCAGGGGCACAGATGCAAACAGGGACGGCACCTCCCTCCTCACGTGGTCAGGAGTGACCTCAGCTACTCTGGCCTCTCAAAAGATCTGTGGTGTAAGCTGGTCACCTCTGTGGAATTGGGAGTAGGGCTGGTTTTTCCCAACTCATAAGGTGGAAGTGGATAGTTGAATAAAAATTAAACTTCTCTTTCCAAGTGACAGGGGAAAAGTACACTGAATGGTCCAAACAAAAATACCTGCCTTGTGAGGGGAGAGAGGCAGCATGCTTGTGGTGCAGGTGGGGAGCAGAGCACTTGGGGTATCTGTGGTCCATGAACAGTGAGCTGTCCAAGGACAATAACTGGGAGAACATGACGTAGAGAATCCATTCTGAGCTCACTTATAGACAGACATCTCTGAGGACACATACAGAGGCAGAGCCATTTCCCCCTTTCAGGCATCATAAGGAATGATACGGAATCTCTCTAAGGCAGAGCTCATCCTCCCAAGGAATGGAAGAGTCTCAAAAATAAGCTTCTATGCAACCCTTTTCCAGTCATCTTGAATGCCAGCTATTCATCCCGTGAAGCCCTGCACGGGGGACAGAGTTCAGAGATGGGAAACAGGCTGATCCCACCAAACCTCGCACCCAGGTTATGCGGTGTTGGAGCAGGAAGAGATCTCACCCTTAGATTAGATGAGGGTGTGAAAAAGCCTGAACTAGAGTTCTAGCTACAAAATCGCACATTATGTGGCCATTTATGCTCATGATTTTTATTTGTGCTGGGTCCATGTCTGAGAGGGAAACTAGACCCTCTAATACACAGCTGTCCATTTGTATTGATGGAGGATTGGTTCCAGATCTCCAGTGAGTCCTCATCTACTCTTTGTTCCAAAACTCATGGATGCTCCAGTTCTTTATATAAAATAGCATAGTATTTGCATATGACCTGTGCCCATCCTCCCATACCTTTAAATCCCCTCTAGATCACTTACATCTAAAAGGTTGTACACACTGTATAAATAGTTGTTGTATTATGTGGTCTCCAGGAAAAACATTTGTAAAGCTTGATACAGACTGAACCACTGCCAGCCTAACTACATGGTGCATGATCCAGATGTGAAGTGAGCACTGCTCAAACACCAAGCGCTGGAGTGAGACTGAGTGTCCACTAGCAGTGGGAGGTTCCAGCAGGGCGCGTCTGCACATTGCTGGTGTCTACATATCACTGACATCTACACATTGCTGCTGTCTGCACTCTGACACATTGCTGCCTATCTATACTTCACCAAGTCTGTACACATCGCTGCGTTTGTGTGGATTCCACTCTGTGCTTGCAGTAAATTCAAGTTTTGGTGTTTTGGGCTTTCTGAATTTTTAAGAAACACTTTCAATCTGCAGTTGACTGACTTCACAGATGTGGAGCTTGGAGATACAGAGGAATGACTGTCCGTCCTTGCCTGTTCTTGGGGTTTGTTCATTAATTGGGAAAATGTCCCTTTTTTGAGTATCTAATCCAAATCTGGAACTGTTCTCAGCAGGGAACACAGCAGGGAGCAAGACCACTCTGGAGCTAGCATCCGGACCTAGAAAGAGGTGGAACACTCAAGTCATAAGTCAAATTAATTATTTAAAAGTTGTGATGAGTGGTATAAAGGGAACAATAGTTTATATTAGTGCGAAACAGGGAGCTATTGGGATAAGAAAGAGTTAGTTATGGGGGGCAGGTGTTTTGGATGAGCCCTGGGCACAGGTGATGGAGGAGCATGCAGCCGCCTGTGATCAGCGCCACCCAGGCAGCTAGCATGGTGATGGCAGTGGGTGTGGCAAGGGAGCCCCTCCATTCCAGCACGTGGAACAGGACACAGAAGAGACCAGCGTGCTGTTTGTTCTCTGTTGTTTTCTTCAACCTTTTCTGTCCATGAGGCCAATTTCTCTGTTCAGCTCAGCAGAAAACAATATATTTTATGGAACCACAAATAACATTCAAATAGATCTTTAAATTAAATTTTTGTAATTTTGTCTTTTGACAAAGGTCAAGGAGGAATTCTCCAAAGAGTAGAGTAATTTAAGAATTTAACTCAAGATAATCAAGACATTTCAACAGGTCAGCCCAGGTCCAGGTCCCGAGGGCCTTTAGATGTGGAACCTGCCATCCCCACCCACACTGTGCAGGCTGCCATCATCTGCAGTGGTGACCGGCCATCTCTGCGGGGTCCCCA
This sequence comes from Hystrix cristata, assembly GCA_004026905.1. NCBI lineage: Eukaryota > Metazoa > Chordata > Mammalia > Rodentia > Hystricidae > Hystrix > Hystrix cristata. The sequence continues at coordinate 73,143 of PVJO010001880.1, forward strand.
CACTGGGTCACCTGTGAGGGGTCAGAAAGGGTCTGGAACTGTGCACGTTTGCACGTTAACATACTCTGTCTGCGAGGCGGATCCTGTCCTCGTGGCTCTGAGCCGGAGCTGTTCCCAGATTCATCCTTATGCTGTCATCTGTGGGAGCCCACAAGTAAGCTTCAGTATCGTAACTAAATAAACCAGAGAAATAGACGAGATGCTCGAGACCCTGAGGGGACGCCTCCGCTAGGCCTGGCCCCAGCTCTTGGTTTCCCCCTGTGTGAGGTCACAGCAGGGACGACTGTCACTCCGGTCTCTGGCAAGAGGCTGGCTAAACACATTCAAAGTTACAGAGAGGATTCTGTGAAATTAAATTTTAAGTATGGTTCTTGTTAGGTAAATATGTGTCGTGTTGCGCTTCGAGGGTGAGCTTCTGTCTGTACGGTCAGCAACACACTGGGTATTACAGTCGCATCCTTTTTGGTGTATATGGGCTTGCATCTTTTATAGGATACATAGTGTCAGGTGTAGAACATCTAAGAAAGTAAATTTCTAAGTAAATGAATACACTTAGGGTATGTTTGCAGGATTTTCTAATAAACAGAGCTTGCTTGTGGCTAAGAAACACAGCAAACTAGGCCGTAGCTGTGTGCCCCACTTTTCTTCCACTTTGTCCCACTTGCAACCCTCTCCGCTGGCCAGGCCCATGTCCCATGCATCCTGCTGTGGTTTGAATGCATCCTCCTAGATGCAGACATCAGAAAACGAATCCCCAGAGCAACAGTGCTGGACAAGAGGGTGTGGGTCCTGAAGATGGAGTGGGTAGATGGGTGCAGTAGTCACCAGAGTGAGCTTATCATCACAGGGCGGGTCCGCGATAAAAGGGAGGCTGTGGCCTTCCTCACTGTCTCTCACCCTCTCATTGCTCTTCTGATTGTGAGGACACAGCAAGAAGGGCCTCACCAGGTACTGGCCTGTTGTCTTGGACTTCCCACCCCCAGAGCTGGGAGGAACGTGCTTCTGTTCATCGTAAGTTACCCAGCCTGTGGCTTCTCTCATAGCAACACAAAATGGATTGTGCCGTGCCCATTTGTGCACTTGGTTCCTAAGTGCTGGCTGCTTTCTATGCTGTCAGAGCTCTTTCTCAGAGCCCATGGCTACAGTCTGGGTGCTCCTGTTGGTAAGGCCTTGATGCCGACTGTGGTGTGGGGAGGTGTGGGACCTTCAGTGGGCGGGGCCTGGTGGAAGCCCTGGTGGGAACAGCTTTGTGGGCCGCTCCCTTCATCTTCCGATTCTGCTTCTTGGCCAGGAAGTAGCATCCCACCCCACCATGGCTGCTTCTCTTGCCATCTGCCGTGCCTACCATGGGCCCAGAGCCTTGAGTCACCTAATGGCGATCTGGACCCTCCAACACTGTGAGCTCGACAACCTCTCCTTAGGAACCTCTTTTCTTGGGTATCAGACGGGAGGAACGCTGACTATCACAAACACTCTGCTCTTCTGGCGGCCTGTCTCTGCTTTCCAAGGTGCGGTCACACACCCCGACCCCGAATCTGCCTTGGTTCTGTCACCTGTGAGTGAATCCCTGTGGTCCACACAACGTTGTCAAGCTTCTCTGCCGGGGCAAGAGTTGTTAACTCTTGATGGGAGAGAGAGAGAGAAAGACGGAGAGAGGGAGAGAGAGAATGTGTGGGCATGTGCGCTTGTGTGCCTGTGTGCACACGTGTGTTCAGACTCCGCTCTTGGTGACTGCTCCTCCTTCTTTGTCATCCCCTTCTCTATGCCTACAGGGCACTTAATATGTATTCCATACATTTGTGCATAATTGATTTGTTATTTAAAGATTCTCAAATTAATGACCTTTAGTATCTGAACACAGTCTACATTGCCTGTATAAAGAATGGGGATCTTTGAGGAAACGATAAAAACCCAGCAGTCCTGACACGTTTCTTATCAAGGGCCGCTCTCTTTTCCTGCCCAGAATTGCTTATTAGGGAAGTTTATACAGCGACAGAACATGGCAAAGGGCTGAGGACACAACCTCCAATGAGACAATGAGATAAAAATAGAAGATTTTCCATTCTTTTTCTGTGGTTACAAAAGCCTGTTTTTTAAAAAACAATCTTTCCCTACTCCTCAATGGTCATTTCCCCTAGCTAGAAAAGTATTTTCCCTCCTTTCTTCAGTTCTCTAAAAGATATGTTTTATCCATTTTTAGCATTCTGTTTTTGGCAAAGAAAAAACTTTAAAAAAAAACTGTGTATGAATAAATTGTAATGTGAACTGCAAAATACATGAGCTTCTACAGTCACCAAAGCTTACATTTGCACTAACCTAAGAAGTGGCTGCTGAGAGCTGGACCCAGTGACCCACGCCTGTGACCCCAGTACTTGAGAGCCTGAGGGAGGAGAATCAAGAGTCGGAGGCCAGCCTGGGCTACATAGAAAGTTCAGGGCAGCTTGGACTACAGAGCAAGAGCCCTCAAACTCCTCACCCCCAAAAGCAGTGAGTCCTGAAGTGAGTGGTGCGTGATGACACGGCAGTGTTATGGCTTTGTTGGCTGCTTGTTTGTTGGCTCTGAGTGCCACCTCCCATGACCTCTGTTGCTTATACAGTACTTGGGCAACACATAAGAACCAAACTAGGAAGGGATTCTCAAACGTGTTACTCATAGTATATTTAAGCAAGTGTAAAAACATGCATATGTATCAGGAAAAAAATCTTAAAAACTTTTGACTAAGTGATAGGGTGAATCTTAGTTCCTGTTGGCGGAGAGTTCAAATTGATGTAATTTTTTGAATCCAGAAAATGTATTAATTACTCATAAGTGCCTATCTTTTGATCCAACAATTCCATTCCTTGCAATGTATTCTAAAGATATCATTGTTTGGGAAGAAATTTAGCTACAAAGATGATCATTGCAGCTTGTTTATAATAGTGATAAAAATTTGGAAATGACTTATATATCAAAAAACCAGGAAATTGCTAAAATAAATGATAGTTTTTTCATGCCACAGAATACTTCGTGGCCAGTATGAACTGTGTCACAGAAAAAATTTCAATGATATGATATATTTATTGCTAAGTGGAGCAAGCAGGCTGTGAGCAGTATGTTCAGCTTGATTGCAATCTGTTATGAAAATGAGCTTGTATGACTTGGACTTTCTAGCTTCCTCCAGCTCTGAAAGGCTACACTACTTTTTAATACTCACACCCTGTAGCGGTGGCCCCCATCCAGTGTGACTGCAAAAGATCTTTCTTCTAGAAGAAGGCCCTCCCATCTGCCCGCGTGGTCTGGCATCTTTCCCTTGGGCTCTCTCTCCTCTCAGAAAGCCTACTTCTCCCAGTGGGTCTCTTTCTTTGTGCAGCTCTACAGAAACACGATCAGCTGGTTCCCATATTTCCCCCCACACAGGGAAGATGTTTAACTCAGCTTGCCTGAGTGCTTGGGAATGGCAAACCCAAGAAAGGAAAACTTAAAAGTGGATACTAAACATGTTTGCTCCCAGGAAACTTCTGCTTGGGGCATTCCCACCTGTTACTGGTGGTTTCTTTCCTTTTTCTGCAGTTCTTGCCCATTTTACAAGAGCAAACTTACTACTTCCTTGCAGGTGTCCTTTAAGCTTATCTCCTCTTCCAATCCTTCTGAGACCCCAAAGAAAGGAAAAGGCTTTCCAGAAAGGAAACATATTTTGTAGAAATTAATTTCAGCCACACAGAGGAGGGTAAAAACATTTACACTATTATGTATAGTACAAGAACCTAGTGTCTGAAATGTCCACTTTCAGAATGGAACTGTGTTTGTATGACCAAAAGGTCCTGAAAGGCAACATCCTTTCCTCTCTATTCCCCAAAACAAAGGGACAAGTTGACCCCAAAAGAAATAGCAGCTGTCATGCCGGAAGGCAAACTTACTTAAAACAACAAGCAGCAATGGTTGGGCCTTTGTCCTAGGAGTTCAGTGTCAATTATCACTTTCTACAGATTCACGGGTGTAGAACGACGCTTGAAGAGAAATGCCCTAGAATATTACTTGTGATATTAGTGTAGTAAACGACTGTCCTAAAATTTCACAACTTAAAAAAACAAACGTTTACTATGTCATAGTTTCTGTAGTCAGGATCTGAGTGTGGCTTGGGGAGTCGCTCTCTGGTTCAGGTCTCGCCTGAGCTGCAGTCAAGGTGGGGCTGGGTCTTAGTGAGCTGAAAGACGTACTTAGAGGAAAAGAGGCAGCTGTGGGGAGCGCTCAGGTGCTGGCTGTGGGTATGTGGCAAGAGGCGTTAGTTCCTCGCAGTATGGGACTCTCAGTAAGGCTACTCCAGGTATGGCAGCTTGTTCCAGGTGTGTGTATCTGTGTGTGTGTCTGTGTATGTAGAAAGAAGAGGTCATAATCTTTTCCTAGCCTGATGTGTTGGTAGTCCTCAAAGCCACCCCAGGTGTGATGATTTGTTAGGACTCACAGGCCTCAGCATATAGCCATGTTCACGGCTCTGATTTATGCCTGTGGAAAGGTAAAGCAAAACCAGCAAAAAGAAAAGATGCCTGAGGTGAAATGCAGGAAAAAGTCCTCTCCCTGTAGAGTCACACAGGACAGACTCAGTCCCCAGGGAGCAGTGAGTTGTAACCTGAGTCAAATGTGGTCTTCTAGACGACTCATTAAGACTCCATTTGCACCTTTGTCCGATGGATAGCTAGCAAAAATTTTTTCCCAGTCTGTGGGTTTTCGCCCTACTCTATTGGTGATTTCTTTTGCTGTGCAAAAGCTTTTTAATAGCATGTGGTCCCAAGCACTGATTCTTTGTATTGTTTCCCGTGCGGTCCGGGTTCTGTTCATAAATTTTTTCCCTACCCCTGTGTCTTCGAGACCGGGTTCTGTTCATAAATTTTTTCCCTACCCCTGTGTCTTCGAGAGTTCTTCCTATTCTATTCTCCAGTAAATTTAGTGTTTCTGTTTTAATGTTTAGATCTGTGATCCACTTCAATTTGAGTTTAGTACATGGTGAGGGACATGTATCTAGTTTTAGTTTTCAACATGTGGTAAGCCAATTTTTCCAGCACCATTTGTTAAATAGGCTATCTTTCTTCCAGTGAGGGTGTTTGGCTCCTTTGTCAAAGATGAGGTATTTGAGTGTGTTTGGGGTTGTTTCTGTATCCTCCAATCTACTCCATTGATCCTCAGGTCTGTCTTTTTGCCAGTACCATGCTGTTTTTAAACATCTAGAATATACAAAGAACTCAAAAAAATTAAACCTCTCAAATTTAAAGACCCAATCCAAAAATGGGCAGCTGAAATGAATAAACATTTCTCAGATGAAGAAATAAAAATGGCAAATAAATATATGAAGAAATGTTCAACATCACTAGTCATTTGAGAGATGCAAATCAAAACAACGTTAAGATTCCACCTCACTCCAGAAAGAACCGCGTATGTGGAAAAATCAACCAACAACAAATGCTGGCAGGGCTGTGGGGAAAAAAGAACCCTCCTCCACTGTTTGTGGGAATGCAGACTGGTCCAGCCACTGTGGAAATCAATATGGAGATTCCTCAAAAAACTACAACTGGAGGTTCCATTTGACCCAGCTATTCCCCTACTGGGGATCTTCCCAGAAGAATTAAAATCGTCATACCACAAGGACGTATGCACTACCATGTTCATAGCAACAGAATTTGTAATAGCTAAGTCTTGGAAACAACCTAAATGCCCAACAACCAATGAATGGCTAAAGAAAATGTGGTTTTTCTACACAAGGGAGTACTACACTGCCATAAAAAGGATAAACTAGAGTCATTTGTATATAAATGGATGTTCCTTGAGAACATACATTTGAGTGAAATAAATCAGACACTCATGAGCACACATCGAATTGTTTCTCTGATATGAGAAACCATAACTGTAAATAAGGACAAAGAGGTGTAATAGATATTATGTAAAAGGAAGATAATATACAAAGGAGAGGAGTACTAGAAAGAAAGACGGGGAAAAGCAGAAAGGTAACAAAGGAAAGAAAAGGGAAAGGGAAAATATGGAAAATGATGAATAAACCTGCTGTAAATAGGGAGGGAAGGAACAGAGGGCAGGGGCGGGGAAGAGGGGGGAGAACCAAGATGCATCATGTATAGGTACAAAGTAAATGTGATGAATGTGACCATTGTATGTAAAATGTACCAATACATGTTCTTGGTTTAAAATTTAAAAAAAAATACTCCATTTGCAGGGCTTTTATTGTGGCAGGTCTCTAGGCACTTTGGGACTAGCACATACTAGGGCCCGTGGAGGGAAGATGTGAGAATTGCAAGGAGAGGAGGAGAAACTTCTCTCTCTTTTCAGCTCAGGATTTCAGAGAGGAAGGGAGCCAGGCCTGAGGGAGAAAGGTGATCCCGTCGTGGACTGACCAAGAGTTGCTCCCTGCTGGTCCATTCCATGGGAGGAAAAGTGCCTGGCAATCTTCAGCGGTGGGCAGTGGCCCAGGCCTCATGGTCCCGTGCTGTCCGGTGTGGGAAACACGGGAGGTGGGGAAAGAGACAGAGGGCGGGAGAGAGAGGGGAGAGGGAGAGGAGGAACAAGCTTTGGAGGCCCCTCGGAAGGCTTCCTCTAGCATCTGTCTTACCTTAACACCTGCTCTGTCTTTCCTACCCACAATCATTGAAAACCTCTGATGTGCTTTTCTTATATGCCTATTTTCTGTCTCTCTCCACCATAATATAAGTTCTACGAGGGCAGGGATTTTGTGTGTTTCGTGTATGGCATCTAAGAGGCACTCAATAAATGAAAGATTGAATTTTAAAATATGTTATTCCTGCACTTTACATTCTCTGCCTTGCCTCTGTTGCTCATTGGTATTTAAATAAAGCTGCATATGTTTTCCTTTTGGCTTAGTGGATTTCATCTGTAGAACTCCATACATTTTGAAGCAGATTTGTCAATATTGTGCTAAGTGAAAAAAAGGCAAACACAAAGGCCACATATTGTGTGATGTGTTTATACGAAGTGTCCAGAATAGGCAAATCCACAGGACAAAAAATTAGCAGTTGCTAGAGGCTGTGGAGAGGAGAGAATATAGAGTGACTGCTAGTGGGCAGGGAACTCTTTTGGGGTGGTCATGAAAATGCTCTGGAACTATATAGTGGTGATGGTTTCACTCTCTGTGAAAATACTACACCCCCTGTAGGAGAAAGAAAGTAATGTGTTTTCCTCACTTGTAGCAAGGTTCACAGCTGACATCCCTGTAACAGAAGACAAATTAACAGAATAAAAGGTATAAAAAGTTGGGGTTGGGGATTTATTTAGTTCAGTGGTAGAGTATTTGCCTAGCAAGTGCAAGGCCCTGAGTTTGATCCCCAACACAGCCTCCCCAAGTATAAAAAGCTATTTAAACAGAGTTTTATGTGATACAGGAGCCTTTAGAAATGAAACTCCAGAGACCCAGGGAAATTGTGTCTTTAGATTTAGTCTTGATAAAGAATGGACAATGATGTAGAAGTGTGGTTGGGCCAAAGTTGGTCTGATGCTGGTCAGAAACTGGGAAGAACTCAGCAAATTCTGAATTTTTTCTTGGTGGCTCTCTGTCTCCATCTCTTTCATCTGGGTTTAGAATAGGACATTTGTCATTTTCAGGGGAGGCAAGTCAGAGAGGCAAGAGAAGGTACGAGGATAATCTTTTTCTTTCTGTAGTTTCTTGCAATTTCCAAGGTGGCATATCTTGGGGCAGTATGTCCTGAACCTGATACCACCAAACTGTATACTATAGAAGTATGATTTTTATGTTGAGTTATATCTCAGTAAGGCACTTATTAAAAAAAAAAACCAAAAATATTATTAATTCTCCTTAAGGTAGAGATGGCTGGTTCTTAATGCACTTTCACAGATTAAGAAAATGAATCTTTCTGGCCATGTGGTGTGATGAAAATAGTGTACAGATTGGAGTCAGATATGTTCAGATTTGACTCCAGACTCCGTGCAACCCTGGGGCCTTAGGAAGTTCTTGTCATGACTTTCTAGAACCTTGAAACATGAGAATGCCAATACTTCAGGCTGTGTGCAAGGTCAGCAGCACTGACTGCTGTACACTGCTTGCCACCATGCTCTACTGGCCAGCAACAAGCTTAGTCATCTTCCTTTCTTCTCCTTACCCTGAAGACATGAAAGATATTGTGACTGTTCATCATGATATGTCAGACTCTTCTCACATAAAAAGGAAGCCTAATTTCCGGGAAGGTGAAAGAGTGGTGAGAAGCAGAGAAAAAGCCTCTCTGAGATGTGTTGTCCAGACACTGGAACACAACAATTTACGGAAGAGAAGAAGGAGGAAATTGTGTTCCCAGGACCCAGCAGGTATCTGAAGCAAGAGTTGAGGCCCACAAGAAAAGCAAAAGGAATAATCTCAGCACAGATGAAGGAGGTAATGGATGGCACTTTCTTCCAGAGCCCTGGATCACAGTCCAGCATGGGTGACACAGCTTGAGCCTGCAGAAGCACAGTGACTATTGGTGACAAAGGGCCGAGCTCAGAACTAAGAAAAACTGCCAGTGGCTTTTGGTGCCAGGGCGAGGCAGGGCAAAGCAGAGCAGAGTTCAAATTCAAGTTGCAGGAGGGCAAGGAGCCAAGTTCAAACTGGCAGAGAACTGAGTCCAAACCAGTGGGAGACACACAGTGTGTCTCTAGCTGGACAAACTGGGTTCCAACCCCACAGCCAGAGACCAGGCTGAACCTCAGTGGAATTGGTGAAGCTTTACTATTGAACTCAGCTGAGAACAGCTACTACCCTGACATAAATCTACTGCTGTGATTAATCAACGCAGAACTGGGCCTGTCTACTCTGTCTACTAGTGACAGCAGAGACACACCTGGAAGTGGACATTTCTTTTTCTTTTTCCCCCCTATTGTTGTTGCTTTTTTTTCTCTCTTTTTTTTTTTTGTATTTTTCCCCTCCTCTCTTTTTTCTTGCTTTTATATGAAAGTGAAATTCTAGTTGTTTGTTGTTATTGTTTTGGTCTGTCTTGTTTGTATTTCTTCCCTCTCTCCTTCCCTCCTGTTTTCTTTACTAGTTTCCCAAAGTTTGCATAATCTTCCCCTGTCCTCCAACTTTGTCTCATCTCTTTCTCTATTTTTTTCCCCCTAATCTCTTTTGAATTTTCTCCCCTGAGGGTAACATCTCCATATTGAGGGCACATTTACTGTATACAAGGTTCTGGTTTATTTTGGATAGTGTTATATAACCGCAAATCTAGTTCATATGATTAAAGGTAGCAGATCAATAGTTACCACAGTTTGTCATTTTCTAGGCTGTGTTTGATGTGATTGTTGTTGCTGATCATACTACTTTAGCCAAGGAGACAGAATTGCTGTAATCAGTTCTTCCCTGTATGCCAAGACTGAGATTGGCAGAGGGTCATAAACAATACTGTAGGCCAGAATCAAAGAACCAGGGGGCTGGCCAAACAGACAGCAACTCCTCAGCCCCAATAAAGTAAAGAGGTAGGCTCTTGCAACAGACTCAAAACCCACGAACCAGCTACACCTGGAAGACATCTCTGAGGAAACAGTCATTTCCAAACGGTTCTCAATACTAACAAAAAGCTGCCTTCCATAGGCAATTCATAAGCATCAACCCAGGAATTAAACTAAAAAAGAAAAAAAATAGCAAATGAGAAGACACACAAACTAGGTGGAACCGCAGACCTCCAGCTCACCAAAAGCAAACCCAGGGGGTAACTGGGTGGAACAATCTGAAAGCCTTCCACCCAGACTCTTGGAAGCAGTAACAGTGGAAGTAACAAAGCAGCTAAATGAGGATCTAGAAAACATCAAAACAGAAATCATTTCCAGAATGAAAGACATGATCAGTAACTCCAGAGAAGATACAGGTAAAAAATAAGAGGATTTTAGGAAAATAATGGAAGCCGTAAGTATCCAACACAGGAAAGAAATGGAATCCATGAAACAGATTCAAACAGATGTCCAGATTAAACATTCTATTGAAAGTATAGGTGGTAGAATGAAACGATGTGAAGACAGAATTTCAGATATAGAAGACAAGATTGTGGTTAACAAGTGAGAAAAGAAAGAGTTCATCAAAATGGTAAGGTACCATGAAAAATCAATCCTACAGCTGCTAGATGACACAAAGAAGAATAACATAAGATTGATAGGAGTCAATGAAAAGGCAAGATAGTACAAATGACATAAAAAAACTGTTCACAGAAGTAATGGCAGAAAACTTCCCAAGTATGGAAAAAGAACTAGACATACAGATAAGTGAGGCATACAGAACTCCAATTAGCCATGATCAACAAAAATCTACCCCAAGGCATTTAACAGTCAAGATTCCAGAAATTCAACACAAGAACAGAATACTAAAAGCTGTTAGAGAAAAGAAACAAATAACCTATAAAGGAAAGTCCATCAGAATCATAGCAGACTTCTCGACGCAAGCCCTCAAGTCAAGGAGAGCTTGGAGTAAAGTACTTCAAGCCCTAAAAGAAAACAACCTCCATCCCAGATTGATGTATCCTGCAAAACTATCTTTCAAAATTGAGAAGTAAGATACTTTCATGATACATCAACCTGCCCAGAAAAGCAGACACCTAACACATTAGTAAAGTGCCCTCTGGGTATATCTGTGGGGTTTTTCCAGAGATGACTGACATGCAGGCAGCAAACGGAGGTGAGAGACCCACCCGACTGTGGGTGGCACCAAACAACAGGCTTGTAGCCTGGATGGAATAAAAGGGAAAGAAGAAGGAAGGTGGCACTTCTCTTGGAAGCTCCATCCTGCTTGTGTGGATATGTCCTTTGCTGCTGTTGTGGACATCATACTTTAGCTTCTTCAGCCTTCTGGCACAGACTTACACCACCACTCTTCAGGGAGCTTCCAGGCATGTGACCTCAGACCAGTGCTGCATCCTTCAATCCTTCTAACTGTGAGGCTTCCACCTTCTTGAGTTTAACAGCTATCAGATCCTCTGGGTCTCTGGTACCTCTGATTCAGTAAGGCTACCTAATAAATCCCCTTGCATAATTACACATATGTTTCTTTTGATTCTGTTCCTCTGAGTAGTGATACAGGTACCCAGGTCATGGCAAAGCAAATATCAGAATCTGATTACTGACTAGGATCCATTTTCTGGCATCCAAACTATTGTACTATACCACTTTTGAAGCTCGTTTTCTGGATCAGTTCAACATTGTTGTACCCATTATTTGATATGGAAAGTCATTGTCACTCGATCTTCTTTTTCATCAGATCTGGAATGAATCCCGTATAAATGTCATTGTATATGCAACAGGGCTTGTCACTGCTTTGGAGATTGTGTTATGTCCCTGTCAAGTCTGCTGTCTTCCTTTGCACAGCACTGTGCTGATCAATGCTTGACAGTCAATTCTCTGGCACATAAAAAAGCCCTGATTTGTATGTGTGCCAATTTCCAAGGTGTAAAGACTTTCATCATGGCCGATTGCCATATACCAATGTGATATCCCCAAATGTGGAGTTGGGAAGAAATGGGCACAGCCAATGGCATTATTAAACTATGACTATCCAGTACAGCTCACAGGCAGCTGGCAGACACAACTACTTCACATGAGCTGTCACAGCACAGCACCTCCTGTGGAGGCTCCTGTCAAAGCTGGAGTTGAGAATGTGCCAAGTGTTATTAGAGACTGGGAAAAGAGGTGGCTAAGAGCCTAAACAAGCCTGTTTGGAAGATTGGAGATGAAATTTTTGACCCTGTGTGAACTTGTATTGGAGGCAGCACATTCAGGCCATTTGAAAGTGCTAGATACTTTTGCTTATAGCCTGGAGACAATGTATGCATATTTGATGAGGTCAGACTTGTATGACTAATGTCTAAGGACTGCAAGATGTACCCTAAGGAGGAGGGCAAAGGTGTTTGGTAAGTCGGCACCCTTACAAACAGATGCAAACCCAAACTAATGAGGTCCCCTGTCCTGTGGTGGGCTGACCCAGCTCCTTTCGGGGGGCAGTTCACAATGGAATATGGTCTTGGAAGCAAAAGCAAACATAGGTCAAGGTGATTATGGAAATGATCTGGACTGCTGGGCTGTTCTAAGATCGCAAGCTGGGTGTCTGCCATGGTAACAATGACTGGACTCCCAAACTTCTAGTAAAGGTCGGTGGCCAAAAGGGCAGACAAGGTGCTATAACAAATTCGGTGACTTCACACGATGTATTTCTTCCTCACAAAACAGTCAGATCTAGGTGTTTCTTCTGGGAAATGGAATATGGGGCCGTTCTAGTTGGAGTAGCCATCCAGAGATCCAGGCTTGCGGGCACTGCAAGCTCCAACACACAGATCCAGTGTTTCACTGCCAACAATCCCCAGCTAGGAGATGGGGAGGAGCAACAGTGAACATGCACATCTGTGTTTCAACACGCCCTTCCTCTGTGAGCCACTTGCAAAGGGCGCAGTTCTCAATGTGGGTGAGCAGTACTTGAGGGTCTTCAGCATCTGCAACAGCTCTGTGACTCTGGTATCACCCAGCAGTCCCTGGCTGGTGCTACTTCCTAGGAGCAGGTCTATATGATGGTGGGAGTAAAGTCTTTGGTGGGTAGGAAGTTCTCTCTGCCACCGATAGCCACTGTGTAGCCAAAATGGTGTCAACTGAGAGTTTTCTTTAGTTGCAAGTATCTTCACTTAAATAAGTCAGGCAAGTTAGCATTTTATCTCATAGGTTTCCTTTCAGGAGAAATTTTATGTTAGTCACGAAAGTGTGGTACTATGTTAAGGTGGTAGGGCACCCCAGGTTGCATTGGTCTTTTTCCCCTGGAGGACAATTCTTGAGAGGCAGGCCTCTGGGCACTGGGGGATCCCCACCCTTCTTTCCCTTACAGCTTCTCTGATTCTTAGTCCTAAGCTGTTGTTAAATTCACTAATTTATTAATTAACTCACCCAGGGATTTTAATTCAAGCCAGCATAACAGTTAAGATCTCCAGCATTATTGTGGCAAATAAAGTCAAGTCTCCCCACCCCCAGCCAAAGGCACTTGCTAAGAATTCTAACCTCATCTATTTCATTTCATGCCTAGAAATTTCTAGATGATTTATTTTCTCAGATTCTGAGCTGGAAGATGATGAGCAATAGATGAAGGTGTTGAAAGTTGCCTTTGTGGCCAGAAGTGGCATCTGTGCCTCACCGCTTTGCACACAGAGTGGGGCAATGACTCACTTGAGTTGTTCTCATTGTACAGAAAAGCAAATTTAGTATGTGGCAGTCAGCAAAGACTTTAGGTGTATCACCAGGCAAGGGTGTGGTGCTGGTGGCAACAGATGAGGAGAAGGATATGGCCGTGTTTACCTGCATGGACGCCATGCAGAAAAGCAAGAGTTTTTAGTTGTCCCAAAGTTGGTCAGCAGCTCTGTGTTCAGATATGAAGACTTGCAAATTCACACTGGGGTCTTTTGATGATGTTCGAAGTGACCACGTGGTGAACTTTAGTATTTATACCTCAAGACAAAGTCTTTCTGGCTTACAAATAGGTGGATTAGTGTGTCCAACTATTCCCTGGCACCTCTGTCCATGAGGACAAAAAACACGGAAGGTTTGCGTATTGAGAATCCCCTCTCTCATCTCCCTGTCTATGCCTTTCTGGGGCTTCTTTTCCCTTTAATTATTGTCCTTGATATCACACCTTTGTGAGCTTGGGGGAGCATGCGCCTCAGATAAAGCGAGTCCCAGACACTGAAAGCATCTAGACTTAGACTGACCAGAGGTGCTCGCTCGCCAGGAGGGGCATATACCGTGGAGCTGGCTTTCTTCTGCGTAGTTGGGGCGAGAAGCTGGATGTCTTCTGGGAGGGTCTCAAAATGTCAGTTTGCCTGCGAGGACTCTGAGTAGCCTGGCTTTATGAGGGCTTCACTGAATAAATGTATTTCCTGGCCCAGTTAAATCCTGCCTCTTAAGAGAAAAACAAAGTCTAAATATTCAATCACGTTTTTATTTATCTTCTTTGAGTGACAATTAATCCACATTTTTGTTTTTCCTTTACTAGAAAGGCTAAATATAGAAAAATCCTAGAACTCCCCCAGGTCTGATGAATAGATATCAATCCACATGGGAATGCTAATAGATTGGCTAAGCCCATCTAGAGAGTTATTTTAGGAGAATGCTGAGATGGCTTCTACTTCCTGAGGAGAATGCTGAGAACAAACCCCATTGATTAGTAATGTCTGCCATGGGTCATTCATTCAACCACCAAATGTGAGTGCCTGTCATATGCATGGTGCTTTTCTAAGGGCTCAGGCCCAATTTTAGCCACCGAGGCTCTATTCTAGGTACATCACAGTGCTCTAAAATCTGACTCAATTTGCTGTCCCCCATGGCCACATCCATTTACAGGTCCACATAGAGCACATGATTCATTCAGAACCACAAAATTAATTACTAGGAGTTCAGCTAGAACACTGACCTCTTATCTTCCTATTTGTCCACCTTGTGCCCTTTTCATCATCACTTAGGGATTAGCTTATGAGTAACTTGTATTCTAAAGCTGCACTTGCAGAAACACCTTTGACTCAGCCCCATTTATTTGATCCAGAGTTAACCCCCGACTTAGGCTGCAGTCCAGGTGAACAAAGGAAGCTTTCCTCCTTTCTTGGAGACTTTCACCCAGAGCCATCTGCCACTTTTAAGACTGTAACTAAGCCATCAATGTCTGTGGAAAACTTCTTTGTGCGGGGAAAAAATTTCAGCGTGGCATTTAGTTGGAGTCAGGTCTGATCCAAAGACCTGCAGGGCTTATGGAGGGCCTGAGAGGGTGGGAGCTCTGTGCATCGAGCTATCAGAGGGTAGTTGGGTAAAATTTTCCATGGCTGAATTCCAGGAACATTTGCCCTGATATGTTCTGCTGTTCAAAGTAAGCTGTTCCCACCCAGGGCTTTTGCAAATAGGTGTGTCTGGATGGGTGGGTAGAGAGGCCCCTGGGAGGAGAGATTCGTTTTTTCCAGCAGCTCCTGAGCTTGCTTTCCCTCACGGATTTAGGGGAAGGGTGTGTGTCTCCCTGCTGTGCTTTTAATCCGAACTTCAAAGCAAAGCAAAGCAGGCTGCTCTATCTCTTTTCCTGCTTGGACACCATGGAAAACTGGGTCAATCCAACCCCTCCCAGTGTCCAGCACCTCTGCTCAGAGCCTCGTGGGCTGTGGATTAGGGCTCCGGAGAGGACAGAACTCAGGTCACTAGGGAGTGAGGAAGACTTTGTTTCATGTCCAGAAAACTTTTGTTCAGAGAATCATAAAGATTGATTTTTGTAACCATGTCAATTTAAGGATTGCTGAAAAGATTTCTAGGAAGTTGGGAAAACTCTGAGATAGATGTTCTAAAATGGGTATACCTGTAGGACCCTGTTTTAAGGAGCTTGCCTGTCATCGGATGTAACATGAGTCGGTGGGGCCAGATTCACACCCCCTTGGCTCACCCCGAAAGTCATCACAAGCAGTGGTGGCGCGGGTTTAGCGGCCTCTTGGGCTCCGCCTGGGAACCTTCTCTGGCTACCTTCCTGGGGCACACTGGCAGGCCCATGGGGGGCGCCTTTCTCATCCCGTGGGGGCAGGAGTTGGCGGGCAAGTCCTGCAGCTCCCTCCCAGGGCAGAGGATGTTCTGAGCCGTGCTCCACACAGTGTCCAAGAGAGGCCCTGTGCGGCCGACCCCAGTGACCTCAGCAGCAAGTTCTCATTTCCCGGCCTGCCTCACTCACCCGTCACATCAGTCAGCTTCTCCTCACTATAAAGACAGTCAGGCTAATTTGGTTACAAAGAAAAAGCGTCGTTTTGGCTCTTGATTGTCCAGGATTGGTTGGCGTTGTTCTGGGCCTGTGGAGAGGCAGACATCATGGCGGGAGTGTGGCCAAGCAACACCGTCCACCTCACGGCCAGGAAGCAAAAAAGGAGACGGTGAGAGAGGAAGAAAGGATCTGGGGTCTCCTAGTCCCCTTAAGGGCGCACCCCCAGTGACTGGAAGACCTCCTGCCTGGTTCCATCACCCTCCAGTCACGCAGAGCTGGGGACCAAGCCTTGAACACCTGACCTTTGCGTGACCGTCCAGATCCCAACTACAGCCCCCCTCAATCTCCGGGTCAGTCACTGAGCATTCTTGTCATATCCAGACAGATCCTCACACGCAGAGCTGGATCTCAGGGTCAGTTTGTGGGGAGAAGACAAACCTCGTCTTCCAGGCGGAGCTGGAGTGTGCAGAGCATGGAGGGGCCTTTGAAGCAGCCTGAGGCCTCGGTGCTGCACCAGGCTGAACTGCCCAAGGCCTGCTTCCACAGCCTGCCACTCTGTCCTGCTGGTGTGCAGAGGTAGTACCCCCAGCCGGGCTTTCTCTTCCCGGGTGGGAGGCACCACAGTGTGAAGTAAGGCTCCCACCTTGACGGAAATGGCCCATGGGCAGAAGCCCCCCTCATCACTGAAATGCTGACTAGAGTCCAGGTCCCAGTGTAATGGCGTCTGTGTGGTCTCCTCAGCGGGCTGGAGGCAGCTGGCTGCTTCGGGGAAGCAGTACTTTGGGCTCTTGCAGTGCCCCTGGGCTGGGCGTGGGCAAGCAGCAGACATATCAGTGCAAAAGAGGGAAGCCCAGGCCTGGAGGGGATGTGGCCCTTTTCCTTGTGTCTCCATTCTCTTTGGGTAGCCAGAGAAGCCATCTCTTGGGAAACGCTGCCTCCCAAGGCATGACGGTTTCCTTTGCCTGGTGCAGGCCCATGAATGGCATCATGAGCTCCAGCCTGTGATGGACAATGGCTTCAACCAAAGCAGGCTGGCCCATCTCCTCTCCTTGCCGTATCTGAGATGAATAATGCAGCTCTCCAGACATCTCTGTTTACTGTATTTTTAGGTGACACAGCTAGGAAAGAACTGTCACTTTCCCCCAGTCCAGGGCGGAATCCTAAGCTGCGATATCTGAAGGTATTTGATCTTTGTCCTGCTGCTAGGTGACCAGAAGAAGGTCAGGCTTAGTCATGTGGTATTGGCAGGAACAGGAAGGGAAAGGAAAGCAGGAAAGAAGACTCTTTTCCAGGAGCAGTTCTTAGCTGAGGAAGGCTGCTGCTTTTCACCCCACCTGCAGCCAGCAGCTTTGCCCTCCCGCACCCCTCCTTCCCCTTCTGGATTTCTCTGCACTCTCCAGAACCCAAGCTGGAAAACCAGCGAGTGCTGGGAGGTGACCAGGTACACACGGGTTAGCATTCCCGTGACCAGGAACTGATGACTGTTGAGAACCAGTCTGTGCCAGGCACTTGCAGAGGATGCACAAGGCCTGGCCTGTCCGGACCTCTCAACAGTCCCAGGAATTAAACACTACAGTTACTTCTCTTTCTAAGATAAGAAACCCACACACAGAGATGGTGTAACTAGTAAGGAGCGGGGCTACTGTTTTCACAAAGTATTTATTAAGCGCCAACCGTCTGTTACGCACTTACGCTGGTGGGCAAGACAGGCAGGTAAGGTCAGGCAAAAACCCGAGAAGCAAACCCTTGTTTAGAAACCCCCAGCCGATCATTCATGCCACGCGGGGAGCTGAAGAGACGCCCATGATGGAGCTGCTGGGTGCTGCTTTATCCCGAGCGGCAGAGCCAGGAAGCCTACTTGGGGCGCTGACATTTAAACTGCAATCTTAAGGACAAGACTCAAGACCTGTAAAGAAGATGGGCAAAGAGAACTTCTGCCAACAGCCAGGGGAGACATACAGGTTAAGGCAAGAACAGAAAGCAGAAGGGAGAGACTCTGTGGGAGGGAGGAGCGGCAGGAGGAACCCTTCCAGAGTCTTCAGTTCCTACTCTTTATTTAATCAGGGTCTTCCCAAACTCAGCGAGACCTGCGGCTCCCTGTGGAAATCAGGGAGATGAGGGGCCTTCCCTCTTCTTACTGTTAGCCTTGCGGATAAGCCTTGGGGTTAATTACAATGTGTCCATGGCCAGGGAGCCCAGGGTGGGAGCTGGTGCAAAGCCTGGCTGCTCCCTGCTCTCTTCACCCTCACCTCATCCATGAAACCAGGCAGGACTCGGGGTGGGAGCCAGAGAGGTGGAGGGAGGGCTTTGTCTCCGGCCTGCACCACCGCCAGCTTGGAAGGATAGGGCCCCTGCGGCTCTGGGCTGGGTGCCAGCACCACTCGCTGAAAAACAGTGGGGCTGACTGCAACGATGTTTTGCAAAGGAAACCAGGGAGAGAGTGTGACGTGGGCAGAGATTACAGCTCACAACATTTCAGGCCTAGGCGAGTTCCAGCAGCGAGGCTGAAACTCCTCCTTGCTCTTGTTTCCAGGGAATCCCAGGGTGTGAAGCTATTGTGCTGGATGTGCTAGTAAAAGGAAAACCTCCCAGAACAAATAACAAGGTGGGGGGAGGAAGAGGGAGAAGGAGAGGGAGGAGGAGAGCTAGAGTGAGAGGGAGAGGGAGAAGGAGAGGGAGAAGGAGAGAGGGAGAGGGTGGTTCTGGATGAACTCCGTATGGCACATGCCTTCTTTCTTCTCAAGGCTGAGCCTCTACTCCCTGTAATTTATGGGATAAGCGCCCCTGAGATGCTGATGGACCAGTCATGAAGAGGCAGGCGGCTAGAGAGAGGGGATTTGTAGCCACCCACACGGCGCACATTTCACAAATTGGGAAAGATATTCCTGGTGGCGCTTGTGGGCCACATGACCAAGGCAGGCCTTGAGCTCTAATTTTGAGGGCAGGAATGTGTGGCACACCAAGTCGACAGCATCCCAGCATGAACCAGCTGTTCCAAAAGACACGGAGAAGTGTGTGAGCTGCTTCAAAGAACAAATGCTGGAGAAAAAAGGCACACACTGTGGGGTGGGCTTGGGACTGGGAGCATCACTGAGCTAAGTACACCACACTATATACCTTGGCGACTTTCAATCGGGTCCAGCCAATGTCATGCTAATGTCAGCCCCCTTGTAAACATGGATAATCTTAAGCTTTAATATGTTCTTCCGGAGAAACCAGTGCAGTCTGGGCAGGGGTTTGACGGGCTCTCCTAGTCTCTGTATTCAATGATGGAAAGAACAGTGACCACGTGGGGCCTCCGTGTACAGTGGAGAGTGTTGTTTCCTGCACAGTGATACCTGGCCAAGAAGGTGAAAATGGAGGCTGGATCCCACCCAGCTCTGTTGGCAAAGCTATTTGTTGGGGTGCAGCCTGAGGAAGGGGGACATTTCAAAACCTGATTCCTCTGGCAGGTACTTGTCTTTCGTTCCCACTGAGATGGTACCGTATGTATTCTTGTGATCAGGGAAAATGCTTTTCTCACTTCTTCTATTCTTCACTCTCCATTTTTTCCCCATTGAAATGCTTCCCTACATATCTTGTGGGATGTTAATAGGTGACACTCGAAACAAGTGTTCAGTGACAAAATAAGTTTGGGAAATGCTGGGTTCACAAAGAGGATTTCTTTTAATTGTAGGCTTTCTTGGAGCATTTGACATATGGCCTACATTATGAACCTCCCAGAGGTAGTAAAAATTAGCAGAATTTCCTAAATATACATGCTGCTATGATTCGAAAGGTTCATGTTGAAACTTAATTCCCAACGCACCAGCATCGAGAGGTGCAGCCTTGCGATGTGATTACAACTCAAGGGCTTGGCCCTCATGAGTGGGATCAGCACTCTTTGAAAAGGGCTTGAACCTGAGGGCAGAGCCCCTTTTGCTCGTCAGCTTTCTACCAGGTGAGGACACAGTATTGTCCCTTGTGGAGGATGCAGACACAAAGTGCCATTTTGCAGGCAGAGACCATCGCCAGACTCTGACCTTGCTGGTGCCATGACTCTAGAACTGTGACAAACGAACCTCTGTGGTGCTGTAGTGCGGTGGCATGAACAGACTAATACAGCAGCATGGCGCCAAGGCCGAGGCAGTGCTGTAGGAAGAGCAGCAGCAGCAGCTGGGGGTGGGGGGTGCCGGTCCGTGGTGTGGGAGAGCCGCCTGGCTGTGCTTCCCTGGCCTGATTTGCCTTTGGAGGGACACGAGCATTGTGCTCCCTGCTCAATGCTAAGAACACATCTGGAAATGGTGTTTCAGTGTCAGTAATAATGGTAACTATTGCTATTACTATCACATCGACTAAATTTTAAGCCCGTTAAGTCTGTTTGGGAACATGCACCTGGAAAAAGATGGCCCAGGGAGTTTCACAGGTGGTCTTGAACATGAACTCGGGTCTTTGGTTGTCTGGAGAAGGGGCCTTCTTTACAAACTTCTCTTTGGACCAACTGTGTGGAAAAGGGCCTGTTGGAATGTGCAGGGTGAAGTTGTTCTAGAAGCCCTGGCAGCCTCAGGCGAGCCTTGGGCTTGAGAGAAGTACTTGCACATTTTTTGTAACTTTTATTCATTTCCAATTGGTATTAAGAATGGCACACAAGCTTAGAGAGCAACTTTCAGGCACAGGAGATTAATTTGTTCCTCTTGCATTCCCTAGTACAATAATGTATTCCGTGGACAGCTAGGGGGCGGGCCGAAACCCCTAAACTGCTGTCCCTGTGACTCGGCTGTAGGCTGCAGCACAGTATTAATCAGGTTAGGTGGCTTAAGTGTCAAACACTCTAAATTCGATTTGCAGGACTTCCGAGAATGAAACCACATGAGTGATGTCTATGACTGGCTAGTTTTCCAGATGGTACCAGGGTTTTTTCCTAGCATCTCTGAATGAGTCTGCATCATCGTCTTATCTAACAGGTCCTCACAAGTAAAAGCTGCACATATAATATGAGCAAAACTGTCCTGTGCAGTTTTTCAGAGAATTAAATTTAAACATATTATCAAGGAGAAAACATTGTGCATGGCTGCCACAGCTAGATTTTCCCAAGTTGTCTGTGACCACATCAATGGGGTTGGTTCAACCTCACTTTTTTAGTGTCTCAGAACAACTTGGGCTTAAAATGGTTATTTCTTTCAGTCAAAATGTGCTTCTTTGCAAGTATGACTGAGAAAGCTGACCTTTAATTTGGATCTAGTTTAAATTATTTAACGAATCCACTTTCTCAGTTAATTGGACATTAGGCTGAAGAGTGAATAGAAGTGCTCCGTGTGCCACATAATAGCTAAACAATATGGTGAGCAACGAAACCAGCTGACATTCTCGAAGAGACGAATCAGTGGTCTGGTCTCATCCTCAGGCCTGGGAAAACTATTAACCAAAAAACTTGAGTTTTACTTTTAATTTGATACACGGTGTTTAATGCAACATGTATGGACATTTCCCTAGGTGTTTGCTCCATTGTGGAGAATGGTGGTAATCCTGGTGGGTTTAACTCACAGGCCTGTATGACCGCCATTATTTCCTGGTGGGTGTCTAAGGGAGGAGGCAGGAGAATGCAGAGAATCTGGGGAAATGCAGCCTTATGAAGCAGTCCTTTGATTAGATTCCGACAGGCCTCTCTATCCTGTATGCACTGGGCTCCGGCGCTCCCCGGCACAGGCTGCGAGCCAGGCTGTGGGTGAAATGCCAAATCAGCCCCTGCCTACGTCGTGACTGTTGGGTCGCTGCAGAAACACAGGAAACAGAATTCAAAAGGCCCCTACCTACCTGGAGCTGATAATATCGTGGAAATGCCACCTGAGAAAGGTGACAAGCACAGTAGTCCTGGGGGAAAGCCATTTCTTGACCCCAGCTGGTCACTTTCCAGTCTCTTTCCTTGTCCTGAAAACACTTGAGTCCCTATTATGTGCTGAGGGCATGGCCTGGGAAAGCTCCCTTTCGGATGACCAAAATTCTAGCATGTTTCATTCAGGCAATGAGTGCGTAAACTAAAAATTATGATGCTCAGGGTATATGGACAGTTCAGTGGGAATATGAGGGACGTTCTGGCCCAATATTGAGGGACAATTTAACTCATTGCAGCAAAGGTAGACCATGTGCTTGTCATGTGCCTTGCTCTGTGCTTGGGATCAATGGCAGGTCAAACGATAGTAATCTTTGATTAAGGGAGTTTCTAGGCTCCTGTGCCAGGAGGGGCTTGGAGGAAGGCTGTGGATATGAATTTTGGGAGATGAGTTAGGTCCCATTTAGTGAAGAATAGGGGCTCAGATTGACCTGGACACATAGACTTAGAAAAATGTGGAAACTGCGTGTGTGTGTGTGTCTGTGTGTGTCTGTGTGTGAGACAGCATGAGAGAGAGAATAGTGAAGAAGCTTCAAAGACCTCTGTCTGCCTGTCATGCTGCTGGGTTTGCTTTCTATCCTGCAGGCACAGGAAGCCCTGAAAGGTCAACACAGAAGGTAGCTAGAGCGTCACAGTCGCCTACAGCACGGGTGCTGCAGTGGGCTTTCTGTGCCATCAGAAGCTCTAAAGGGGTCGCCATCACTGAGCTCTAGAACCCGGCTCCAGCAGCCGGAGAGCGGGAAGACCTTGGCGTAATGATGCTGGAGACAGTGAGGAGAATGTGCAGGAGAGTGTCATTTGACCACATGGCTTTCCCCAGAAAGGTCAGAAAGGGTGACAACGAAGGGCGCCAGGTTTGCCGCTGGTCGGTCAGCAGGGATGTGTCCAGAATAGTGCGCTGGGCGCAGCTGCCGGCTCTAGGAGAGTGACTTCCAGGAAAGCGGAGAGGAGGCTGTAATTGTCCAAAGCAGGGTAGCTTTTTGTGGTTGTCCCTCAGTCTGGGGAATGTGGTCAGCACTGTGAGGAGGAAATCCCAGGAGAGCAGCTGCCAGGGACCGCGGAGTACGGCGGAGTTGTGTTGTGATGTGTGGTTGCCTGTGAGCTGGGGAGATCTGAGCAGCCTCAGGCACCGCGTCTCAGCTCAGGGCTCCCTTCTCCAGCAGAGTCGGCAGGGAGCGGGCATCCGTCCTTCAGTATCTACAGGGACTCGGCTCCAAGACCTCCGCCCTGGTACCGAAATACGAGGATACTCAAGTCCCTTTTAGAAAACAGTGTAGTGTTAGTGTTTAGCCTGTGTACACCCTTCTGTGCACTTCAAGTTGTCTTTAAATTACTTACAATACTTACTGCACTATAAACGTTATGTAAGGGGTTGTTATTCTGTAATGTTTATGAAATAACGACAAGGGAAAAAGTCTGTATATGTTGAGTATATGTTGAGTACAGATTCAGTCTCTCCCTCCCCAATATTTTCAACTCAAGCTTTGTTGAATGTCTAGATGTGGAGCCCACATATACAAAGGGCTGTCTCTACCTTGATTTTAGTTTCCAGAATGCTGCATACACAGAGGAAGCATTACAGTCATCCCCTGTCCCCAATTATAGTTCCCATCTTCTGGCCACGAGCCCCTGAGACGCTTCCCAAGCTCTGATGGGGCAGCACATGCTCCGAATTGCTGTGACAGATCCCTGAGTGGAAAGTCCATAAAGGTGGGGTCAGACCGCAGGGACCCTTCTGTCTCTCTGCCCAGCAATACAGCCAGCCTGTTTTTATGACACGGTGACCCAGCCAGCCCTTTGCTATAATCAATGTTTCCATTCTTTTCCAAAATAAACATGTTGACAGGCATTTGCAAACAGGAAAATGAAAGTTTTCCATCCCTAGGTGCAGGACTCTGTATTTCCGAAAAGAAATAATTTAGCAAAGGAATTTAATCTAATCTCTGGTTGCTTTGTAATTTGTCTAGGGCATTAGACCTTAGAAGGTAATTCTTTTTTTCTTCCTTTGGATTCAGTTAAACGTGTCCCCCACTTCACCCCCTCTCCTTTCTGGCTTTGTTCAGAATTATCGAGCAGAGTGGCGTGAGGAGAATAGGACCTTACTGTATCACATTTCAGGAATGAGCTACAAGGAAACGGGAGCCAGGCCTGGAAATGAAAATGTCCTTGTAAATGACCAAGTGCAGGTAAAAGTTAAAACACACAGTGGTCATTGTGCCAGAAAATTGCCCTCTTTGAGCAAATTGGTGAGTGCTGTTTTCTATGTGCATGAGGTTTTAAAAATAATAAATGGATTCTGCCTGCTCAAGTGAAGTGTGACTTCACAACTGCTTTCCTCTTCGGTACCCATAAGTATGAATAAGCCACTGCCTTCAAGCAGCCCGCCGTATTAGACCTGTTTGACGTGAACAGGGTTGGGTTGGCCTGGATGATTAGTAATTTGCTTTCAGAAAGAAATGACTGATGAAGAAAAGTGCAGAGCGCGGGATCCAGGCTTACTCCTCAGGCGCTGGGGTGTCAGGCAGCCAGCTGTTTATGTATCTGTTGGGCTAAATTAGTATCATTAGCACTTCAGCAAAGCTCAGATATTACTGCACTCTCCACTAAAGAAACCAATTACAGTATCTGCTGGATGGTGTATTAAATGACACCATTTAATTAAAGCCTAATCTCTCTCAGAATGAACACTATTTTAAATTATTGTACAATATTTCATTCAATTACTGCAACCTCTGTCCATTTTTAAGAGCAAGAAAAACTCACTTGGCACCCTGATGGCCCAGAAGAATAATTGCCGTTTTGTGTGGTGGTTGAAGCTGGGCTGCCAGTAACAGTCAACCCAGGAACGCATCGGTCCGCAAGCTCTTTTAGTTTTAAAATATTTCAGATTTGCTTCTCAAGCCTCCCGGCAGTGAGGAGCCCGATTTTGTGATTGCCAGTGGTTCCTCCCAAAGGACTGGGGATAATGGAGACCTCTACAAAGAATATGTTTAGAGGATGAAGCCATTAAAGAAACACAATCCCCATGCCAGGAGCTGAGCCATGTAACTGACAGGATAGAAATTCATTTTGAATAGATATCTCATCAGGGAATGCAAGAATTAAAATGAGCTCGACAGTGAACTCCAGAGATAATCTGTAACAGAAAGAAAAATTTACTTGTTAAAAAGAGAAATGAAATAAAAAGATCTGGCTGTTTAAAAGTGGGGAGGGGGGCGACATGAATGGACTCTGACTCCCTAGAGTCATTTAGTTAGATGCTGGCACCTTCGAGGTAGCGGAGAACATTGCCACCAGCCAGATAGGCATGCTGTGCCTCTTCTGTAGATTACAGGGTGAAAGAATGCGACATGTGGATTGAGTGTGAAAGCAAGATCCAAGGGAAGCAAAATACATAGTGGTGATGCATCCCCCTGTGCAGACATATACCTGAGAGCCCGAGTGTTGGTGGAAGTTTGGAGCTAAACCTGAGGACCTACTGCCACTTTGCCCACAGTCACTCCGCCAATTTGTTGCAGTTTCCAGAAGCCATAATCTTAATGTGTGAAACGAATGGTCCAAAGCCAAGCAGATCTATTTCTTCTGGCCAGCGTGGCTTGCTTGAGTCTAAATTCAGACATGAGGAACAGTGGTAGTCGGTGGTAGCTGTGAAGATGACCAGTGATGGGGGAGGCTTCTCTGTGCCTAGACCCCCTCAGTCTCTTTATGCAACTTTGTGGATTTTGTTCCCGTGATATTACATTTTTTAAAGCAACTCATAGTTTTATATCATTTTAAACCACCTACAGTTAGGGAACATGCGTGTCCAAAGCTTGTTACTGTGGCTATAAATCATCCAGTGTACCACCGAGGTCAAAAGTGTAAGCTTCAGAGTCCCTCATTTATGCACTCACTTGGCAAATGTTTACAGATTCTTGCTGATAGTCAAGACAGAATAGAGACCTTTCCCTGGAAAACTCAAATTCAAATTCCCAGCCCACCTTGGCTAACTGTAAGGCACTGAGTATGTTATTTGACTTTCCTCTCCTGAAATGTGAGGTTAGAAATACACATCTCATTGGATTACCATGAAAATTAAGAGAGGCATTTCAGTGTCTCCCAGGTAACAAACACTTCGAAAACAGTAAATATATTATAATTGTTGCTTTACATAAGGAGGTACCGGTTATCTCCCAAGGACTTGTGGTTTGGCTCACAGGCTGGACACAGATAAAGAGATTTGTTAAAAGCAACATGCAATCAGTCGATGAAAGTTAATGCCAGTTGTGTGGGGCAGCACGCATGACATCTATGTGCACACAATACATCATCACAAATAGAATTCTCTGAAACTGAAGTGTAGTTGCCGCCCAGGAGCCTGCATAATTGGAACGGCAGCAGGATTGCTCTCTGCACCGGCAGCCTCCGAGGTCAGGCCTGAAGTTATTAGATGTAATCATCAGGTTGCGTTCTTTCCACAAAGCCAGTTATTCACCATCTGCCATTTGGAGCTGGGCCCGCAGCTCGGTTTGGACAGCCGCCATCGCTATGCAGCAGAGGGAGAGGCTTCTGGCCGAGTAACTCATCCCTCGGTTTCAAATTCTGCGGTGAGAAAAGACTGCGAAGGGAGGCTCTGACTTAATGATAAGAAGGACAATGGGCAGTCGTTGTCTTCTTATGGACAGGAATAACAGGACATGCATTTGGGGGATTTTAAGATAGAGAGCTAAAGAACAAAATGCTTCGAAAACCTAAACTGGGCTCAAAGATAAAGTTGGTAGGACTTTGTCCAGGACAAAGTAGTAGAAGGACGTCCTGTGTGCCTACCCTGAGCCAGGGACCGCAGGCAATGACAGTGTGTGGAGGGTGAGAATGGCCAGCACTCAGACGGTATGTGAGGTACGTTATTCACATAGCATATTCACTGTGGTTTGATGGAAATAACAAAGGGTATCAGTGGGTAGAGGCCAGGGTGCACTCCGAGGACAGACAGGTAGCTAACGATACAAAATCATTTCTAGACAGTGATGGAACCCAGAATGACCCATCAGAAAACCTCCCCTGGGGGAGGGTGTGGAATGGGAGGGAGCTGACTGTGACCTCGTTCAGCACACTGCAAGGAATCCCGAGGAGGCGGAGGTCGCTCAGCAGCACAGGAAGAAGCAGCCAGGCCGGAGCTTCCATTGTCTATTGTTTAGGCAGGAGACTGGCTTTCCTCTCGTCTCCTCCCACCTCTAGGTAGTTGATCCCTAATCTCTGTCTTCTGCCTCTAACAGTGGCTTCCCTGACCCTGATCCACCTGTGGCTTGAGAACGTTCACATCTCTCCGACATCACCAGCACAGCTCGTCTGGAGCAGAGCTTATTGCCTATCGCAGTCTGCCTCCTCCGTCTGACCGTCCAGCCTCCCTTCTGGCAGCCTCCCTCCGGCAGTCCTGGTCTTCTAGCCCACACTGCTCTGAGGTGTAGCCTCACTTTAACCCGGCCCCACCTTCTCTTCTGGGTCTCGTGAGTCTATCCAGACTGTTGAATAATTCTGCCTTGATCTTCACCATACTGGTTTAAAACTTCAGTGACTCTCCAGTGCTCCTGGACCTAAGTGCAGGATGTTCTATTTAATCTTGCAGAATATCATCTTTTTAGCCTTTTTTTAAAATAGGCGACTACTCAAGTCCTTCCCACTGAGCCACATCCCCTGCTTTCTTCCAGCCTTTTTAAAACTTTTTAAAATGTTCTAAATTTTTGAAATGAGGTCTTGGTGACCTCATTTGTGACCCCCCCGCCTCATCCTCCCAGAGTCCTGGGACTACAGGCGGGCGCCACCGTGCCCTGCTCATCTTGTAACTGAAAGAGGTTTCCGGGAATAAATATCACGTTCCATGATTTTTACACCTTGTTTCTCGGGCCCAGGACCTCCCTGAAGCCTTTCCTCACAGAGGAAGATCCCAAACAGGTCAGACTCCCTGGCCCATCTGCTCTCCAGATTTGCATTCTCCACAGTGTGACATTTTAGGGGTTTGGATTTGAATTCAAGATTCCTGCACTGACAGTCTTTTTTCCTCTTAACACTCTTGTTCACACCCCTGTAACTGACGAAGAAGAAACTCAAGTTCACAGACATTAGCCGGCTCCCTCCAGGTGACACATCTAGCTAGAAACTGAAGTAGGGTCCAAGTTGAGGTCTCAAGAATCTCAGCCCGTTAGCAGAAGCAAACAGTACACAGTCCGTGCTGACGGCGGCACTCAGAACACCATGTCAGGCACATGTGCAGTGTTCTTCATATGCTGTCCCGTCTCAGCCTCTTCAAAGCCACACAATGCGAGCCTGGTTACCACCTCCAAAGGACGTGAGGTCCGGAGAGGTTAAGTTTGCCTTTGGTTGCAGAATGAGTAAGGACCCAGGTGAGATTTCTCCCTAAGGACATGTGGCCAAGAACATTTGAGAAGAGAGAGCTGAGGGGAGAGGTCACTGCCCCGCTCTCTGTGCCCAGCTCCTGAGCCACCCTGAGTGGAGGAGAGGACACACCATTCCCTGCACGCCATCAGCCTCCTCAGTACCTGAGGCTCTGAAGTACGCTGGGGGTGCCTGGGAACTACAGCCCTTGGGGACAGGAATTGTAGGTAATGTCCAGACTCAGGGGTTGGCGCTGGGGACCTATTCTGGTGACTCCGTTACTGGACCAGTCGTTGGCTCTTCCTCCTGTCTCAGCCTCACTGTCTCAGCTCTACTCCAAGCCTTAGTTGAGGACATCTTCTGGGAGGGACTCAGGCTAAGACAGTGGTGTAGGAGCAGACATACCTGTGGTCCTAGCTACTCGGGAGGCTGAGGCAGATCACTTGAGCCCAGGAGCTTAAGATCAGCCTGGTGGCACAGCAAGATTCCCATCTCTAAATAAATAAACATTGAAACAAACAACTGCTCTAGGACATTAGAAGGGAAGAGCCATAGCAATCTGCCCTGATGCTTATGGAAGGAAAAGGACAAAAATGTGAAAAATGACTTTGACGAAGATGAATATTTGTCATAGTTAGAGCTGCAAATTAAGTTACAAAAGAAGTCTTTAAAATACCACCTGCACTTTGGGACTGAGCCCTGTCCCCAGAGGGGTGGAGGCAGGTGGGCATCCCCTCCAGCATCCAGCGGTAAGGAGCAGGGCTGGGAGAAGGCAGAAGAAGACCCCCTGCGCCCTGGGGCATGACACAGTCCTTCCCTCATTCTGTGCATGGGCCTCAGAGGCAAGCTGCAGTTTCTTGCTTCACAAATGTTTGACAGACTATGGCAATGGAAGGTCATACATTCCTATGGAGCTGGCTTTCCAAAGCCTAAACCTTATGGGGTCAGAAGGCAGGGCATGGCATGGCTGGTTGGGAGAAGAATCTGGTCAGATTCCAGGACACACATGCCAAATAATCTCCCAGACCCTTATATGGTGTTCTCCTTTGTTCCTGTAATGTGTGGAACAAAGAGAGATAGGATGCCGCTGTAAGCATGCTACTATGGCTTTCCGCATGGTGGTCCACCCTGTGTGCCTTAGAGTGTACTTTTATTTTGATTTTTTACCCTTCTTTTACTCAATCCAAGTTCACTCTGCAGAGCCAGTTTCTCCCTTATTGTTCACTTTTCAAATAAACTCTCTACCACTTTTGCTTGTCTTGTTCCATTCTTTGTTCGAAATGAAAAGAACCTGGAAACCAGAGGTGGGAACCCCCAAAACCCAGTAGCATTTGGCGTAGCCAGCCAAAAGGAGACCAGGTAAGGCCTGATGGGAACCACACTTCCTTTTCTATCTAGAGTGTCAGGAAGGCTTTTGTCTTTCCTTGTCTCTCTCCAGGAATTCAGGGGACCCCTCTCACGGCACTGGGAAGCGTTTTTAGCCCGGTATGCCGAGTGGGGAAAGGGAATATGTGCCTTTTTTTTCCTTTCTAGCCATGATAGACTCTTTAGTTTTCTCTCTCTTGTGCTCACTCCGTGGGTGTGAGTTAACTTGATGCCTTGGTGTCCACACATTTGCTACCATTTTTGGAAATCAGCCTATTCTCTGGTTACCCTAGTTTTTAAATGTCTTTTTCTCAGTTTGTCTGTTTTGGTCCTTGTCGCTTGGCTGGCCACTGACTTTTCTTGTCATGGGACTAGACATGGGCTTGCATCAACCACTGCCATTTTCTTCCCTTTTCCCATTTTTTTTTTTTTTTTACTAACTGGACTTATGAAACTCCACCCTTACAGATAGGAGCCAAGCCTCTGATTTTTGGAGAACAAAAGGAAGGAACCTCTTTTGAATTATTTTAACCAGGACAGTGGCTCTTCCTGCATAGAAGAGAAAATTTGCCCATTTTTTTAAAAGTCCAAGGTTTTTTGCTGGGGTGGGATGATAGCCAGGAGGGCCTGATCCCAGGTGCCACCAGAGGCTTGTTCCGGGGGAGCAGGTAGAACCCCTCTGAATGGTGCTGGTAGGTGGCCCTGGAGATGAGGCCCTTTGGGCTGACATCGGCTGGGCCAGGGACAGTGCAGTGTCCAGGCCCCACCCCGAGTGGCCCCACACACATGCACCTTTGGGTCAGTGCAGAACACTTGCCCTGTGTGGCAGGTGGTAGCAATGGCAGCTGAGTGAGCTCTAGCTGACTAGGCTCCTTCCCTGTCCAAGAATCTGTCCAAGAGCTAGCCTTCCTGCCTGGATCCTTCCTTGTTTAAGTGTGAGTAATTTAAAAAGCTATGCCTGATGGCCAGAGCAGAACAAAGGAATAGCATTTAACAGTTTTTAAAACCTAACCAAAGTGACTGTGAATGTATAAAAGCAGAGCTATCCCTGATTTTAGGGAGGGAAAAAGGGTTTGCATTTCTACCGCCTTAAATAAAGGAGCAAAGTTGTTGTTTTGTTTTACTACTGGAGTACATGTGAAATGCTTTTCCCACCTGGCCTCACACTGCTTAAGGAAAGAGCCATTTGAGTGCCTTAGTGGCTGAAGGAACTTGGCTTGAGGAAAGTTCTGCCCCTACCTCTTGGGAGTCGAAGGCTAGGTAAGGCCAGAAAGTGGCACAAACCCCTTCTCACTAAGGAGTAGATGGGCCCCAAATATGGAGACAAAAGCCCTCAGGGGGTTTTCTTCTGTGCTTCTGTGAATAACGCCAGCATCACTCTAGAAGTACAGAGAGAGACATCTGTCTAGTGTTAGGGTCTCACAAGGGACGCTTTGTGGGGTTCTTGGGTCGTCTCCTTCTGCATGTGATGCCATCTTAAGCAACCAAAACCTAGTTGTCTCTCTTTCTCTATAGGCCCCAAAATGAGCTGGTGGGAAACCTCTCGGACCTTCCCACTGTGCAGATTTCACCGATTTTGCAAATAGGCCATATCCTTGATGAGTGGGAAAGGTTTGACCTAATCATTTAAGACAGAAACAGTTATCTATTATTGAAGTATGGTTTGGGTTCAGTGTGAACTGGGAAGTGGCTAGAGATGGGTACAGGATGGTACTTTAAACTATGAGACAGTTCTCCATTTATAGCGTTTCTGCTTAAAACATACAAGGTGGACTGAAGTGCCTTACATTCAGGCTTCTGTGACTCTTTATCACAGGAAATGCTCAAAAACTAAAAGGACAACCTTGTCCTAGACTCCCACTTATCTCTCAGGGGGATGTGGGTCTCTTCTACCTGTTTGATGATACTGGAAAATCTCTTCTGTCTCCTCCTTGTAGTACCCAGGCCAATAAAGCAGGCCCCCTTTTCAGCTGCAGATGTCTAGCAGTACAAAGAACAACTAGGCCAATGTCATATAGACAAAATAAATCCTAGAAGAGGCTAAGAACTATGCAAATGGGCAGTGTGCTTTAAAAAGACCACCCTGGAAAAGCTACTCCCCCTTCAACAGAACCAAACTGGGCTTGTAATACTAGCGAGGGGCTAAAAAGGATGTCTGATATGCTAGCTGCTCTTACCATGGAGATAAAGAGGGGTACTGAATCTTTTGTAAATATAACGATCAAGGAAATATAGGACAGTGTGAGACCTCTGCCTCATCAATGAGGCTTTCTATCCATCCTCTATGGCATATTTATATACAATTCTCTCCCAGGTTCCAGAGGATACTAATTGGTTCTCAGTCTTAGATTTAAAAGACACATTTTTTTTTCCATCTCTTCACATCCAGACTCTCAATTTCTGACTGCCTTTGAATGGGATGATATTCTAGTTTACATTCCCACTTATTCAGTGTAGACTACAAAAACTTCAGATGGGTCCACAGACACCTATGGCCCAATTTCTGGATGCAACATTTTCTGTGTTCAACAAGCAGGACCCAGAGGAGGGACAAAAGAGAAAGCCTACAATTATAGCTGTTGCAATTGACAGTGCTTTAAACCCACCCAGGTCATCCAAAGGAAAAGCCAGGGAGAGCTGTTTTAAGTGCAGGAAGTCTGGACAATGGGCTTGAGACTGTTACCAGATCACTGCCTGAGCCCTGAGGCAGCCAGTGTAATTACATGGCACTGGAGGTTTGACTGTCCCTGCTCCCAGGGAGGGGCTAGGCCAGCCAAAGCCAGTGTTTACTGAAGAGGCCAGGGGAACCCATGATGCCACTGTCCATGGAATCACCTCCTCTGAAGAACCCTAGGTAACCCTGGACGTCATGGATGAGCCAATTAAATTACTTTGTTCTGACTTTCTTCTCTAGAAAACCTTCCTCTGGATCTACAGCCATAATTGGGGTTGAGGGGATCCCTAGTTGGAGATTCTTTACTCCTTCTCTGCTCAGAAGTTAACTACCCTGTGAACAAGTCAAGGCATCAGTGGCCTGCCCCTCCAAGCTCCTGAGGAGGTGTGGTTCACTGATGGAAGTAGCTTTGTCCAAGAAGGACATCAAAAGGCAGGTTATGCAGTTGTCCGTTCACAACAGGTCATTGAAGCTAAAACCTCTTCCCCCAGGAACCTCCATTCAAAAGACAGAGCTAATAGCTCTTACCTGGACATTGATACTAGGAAAAGACAAAAGGTTAAGTAGCTATACAGACTCTAAATTATGCCTTTCTGGTGCTACATGCCTATACAACAATCTGGAAAGAAACAGACTTACTGATTAAAAAGCAGTCCTCTATAAAACACAAGCAGGAAATTCTACATGTCCTAGAGGCAGTCTATCTTCCTAAGCTGCTCACAGTCATGGACTGCAAAGGACACCAAAGTCACCTATCTGAAGTCTCCTTGGGAAATCAGAAGGCTGATAGGGAACCAAAAAGGGCAACGCTATATACTCTTTTTTTTTTTTTTTTAACCAAGAACATGTATTGGTACATTGTATACATAATGATCATAATCAACATGGTTATTTTGTACCTGTACATGATACATCTTGGTTTTCCCCCTTCTTCTCCCCTCTTCCTCTCCCCTCCCTTCCATTCAGCCACCCCTCCCTATTTGCAACAAGTGTAGTTACACTTTTCCATTTTTTCCCCTTTCATCTTACTAGCGCTACAGACTCTTGAGATGCTAGCCTTATTCCCAGTTCCTGAGGAACAATTCTAGTCCGTCCTTAAGGGACATAGTGACCAGCTATAAAAGTCCTACATGTGGTATGATCCTCAATCTTCTAGAAAGGTAAAAGGAGTCAACTAGACCCTAAAGCAAGCTCTGGCAAAACTTTTCCAAGAGACATCTGAGTCCTGGGTCTGATTACTGTCCTTGCCACACGCACTGCAGTAAAAGTGACAGACAATTAGATAATTAGATTCATCTTTCTAGAATAAAGCAAGTTCCACATGAATGGTCTGAAGAAGATTACCCAAAAGGAGAAAACTACTCCTGTGAGCCTCTGGAAGAGGTGCAATTTCTCTTCAAAGACTCCAGTGCTGCAACAGACAAGTAGACAGGACCTTGTGAAGGTCCTGTCTCTCATGACTTGACATTTCGCATTATGTGACTTTCCTCACTAATGTACACTCCCCTCTGCAAGGAGCATGGAAATCCAACCTGCTCTTCATATTTGGGCTAGTAGTAAAGTTCTTTTCAAACAATGGTTACTAACTCTTTTGTCATTGCCTTCTGATCGGTTTTCTTTCTTCAACCCGACCAATGAGCCACAGCACACCAAGGTAGCTGGAAAGCACACAATTCCCCTCAGGTAGAGGCCACAGCCCATTCCAGCCAGAGGACGCTATGGCAGACAGAGACCTCCACTCCCTCAACACCCCATAAACATCTGTGGGAGTACCTGTCTCTCTGGGGAAATGAGGCAGGAAGATGAGCCGTGACAAAGCGGTTGGGGGAATAAACGTGATTAGATCCCAGGACACACACAGCAAAGGCCCTGTATATGGAGTTCTCGTGGTTCCTGTGATGTGTGGACAAAATAAAGAGATGGATTGCCACTAGAAGCACAGTGCCTTTCCTCATAGTAGCTCCCCTCCGTGCTCCCCAGGGGTACTTTTGATTTTTTATCCTTCTTTTACTCAGTCCAAGTTAGCTGTACAGAGCCGGTGTCTCCCTTACCCTTCACTTTTCAAATAAACTGCGTACCATTTTTGCTTGTCTTGTTCAATTCTTTGTTCAAGACGAGAAGAAACTGGAAACCAAGAGGCAGGGATCCCAAAAGCCCAGTAACACTCAAGTGGTGACACTGTATATCTCTCCAATAAAATTAGTTTATTCAATTATTTCTTCACATGGCAGACACATGATTTGGGTGAGTTTCTAGATATCTAAGGCACTATCGTTACCATTTTGGGTTTTCATGATCCCATTTTATTTAATTTGATGTTATCTAATGCCTATCTTAACTGAAAGTGATAGCATGCATTGTTTTCTTAAAAACACAAATATGTGGCAGTTAATTTGCTTAGACATTTTTGGAGAAAATATTCTGTCTCTTAGTAGATTGCAAGGAGATGAACCTCCACAGATATTTACTTAATTTTACTTCATAGAACTGGAAAAGAAAGATATATTAGAAAAATCCTACAATTAATAATAAGCACAAGTCAAAGGTTGTAAGTGAGGTAGAAAAGCAAGCAGTGTCTCCTTACCTTGACTTTGGTGCCTACATGTACACAAGCGTGTGTGTCAGTGTGTGGTGGTGTCTGTGCACATGTGGTCCTTGGCTTGTAGTGAATCCAGGTGGGTCTCACGTCAGCCTTTTAGACCCTGGCAGGCTTAGAACACCACAGCTCTTGATCCCTCAGTGCACAGCCTTTGAGATTGCTGGGATGGGGTCCAAATGCTAGTTCTGTCTTGGTGGTTATGTCATCCTGGGAGACATTTTACTCCTCTGAAACTCAGACTTTAGACATAAAATAGAGATAATGCCATCTTGTAACCAAGGACATCTAGAGGGGAAAGCCAAGGCAAGAGTCAGGTGCTGGGCTTCACTTGAGAGACACCTGTGCCACCCATGTGCTGTGACATGGCCCCGCTTTGTGACCAGTGGAAGGGCAGGGTGGTTACTGGATGGTTTACAGCAAGAAACACACTGCAGAGGCACTAGCAGGGTGAGAAAGGAGAGGAACTCACTTGTCTGATTCCTTCCTATCTCATGTCTCCCTTGGGATCGGGTTGCCTCACTGGCAGCAAGTCCTCTCAAACTTACAGGGCACCAACCAGCCTTTCGGTGACGCTCAGGAGTCCAGACCTGACACTCGTTAGTGGGGCCCTTTATTCCAGGTGGAGGTGAGGGCACCCAGAGGGGATGAGGCTCCGCCTTACAGTGCAAGAGGCAGGCAGATGGGAAAGGGAGCAGCAAGCCGCCTCAGTGGAATAGCCCGTGTGTGTCTTTCGTGAGAAGCAGGGTCCAGGGAGGTAAGAAGCCATATCTGTGCCCAATGCCCGCTGATTCTTAGCACATCAGACTTGCGCCAGGATTGAATTTGCAGAATGCCTGCCATCTGTGGGCTCATGGACTCTGAACCATAGGGTGCCAGTTGACTCTTAGCCTTGCCACTTGTTCACTCATAAACACGGGCAAGTTACTTGCTTCAAACCTCAGGAGCAGTCAGGCACAGGGAAATGTGCCTGTAGGCCCAATCTCAGGAGGCTGAAGCAGGAGGATCTCTTAAACCCAGGAGTTGGAAACCAACCTGGAAAACACAGTGAGACCTCTACCTAGAAGAAATAACAAGTACCACAAAACCTCAGCGACCTGGAGGTAAAGGAAAAGATGATAATTATACCTATAACCAATTTCGTAGTTATTGGGAAGAACAATAAGATCCTGAAGCACATAGCACAGTATCTCTTGGGTGATACGTGCTCAGGGACTGTAGGCCATGATGAAAATGACAATAATTAATCAACATTGCTTTCCCAGAAAGCCAACATTTTCTTCCCAGACGCTCAGGTTCCTAAAGCTACTCTTCTTTAACGTCAGTGATACGCCATTGTCTATGAGGAGATCATGGCTCTGCGGCATTTGCTATTTTGCTTCCTGTCGCCTGCTTGTCATAGCTGAATTATATTAAACTTGATTTCAGTTTCTCTCAAAACCTCAGTTGCTGGAAATTCACCCAAGGCTGAGCACGAAAGCAGCAACTACTGCAAGAATATTGCTATGCGGAATATCAGGCAGCAAGATCTCTTAATAAATCTTGAGCCCAGTCTGAAGCTCGACTCCAAAGGGAGCCAGAGTGGGCCAGTCGCCCAAAGGCACATCAACTTTATTAGGAAGGAGCCGTGGAGCCCTTATCGGCGTACGGATCAGCGAGTGCCCTGGCAACAGGGCTCATCTCAGTGCTTCCAGGGCCATCTTTGGTTCCTGCAATACTTTCTGAATGTAGATGGATTTGCGTCTCTGACCACGATAGGCTGGGTGATGTTCATCACTCAGAGTCAAAATATCTTTATGAAAAAATAACTTACTCAATATACTTGGCTTTGATGTCCGTGTGCTTTCTTGGGGGAAACTACAAAACAAGTCGCTAACACACTGGAATGTGTACCTTAAAGGCATGTACTTGCAGGACAAATCTCAGTACCGCGGATGTCAGAGCGGTCTGCCTCTGTGTGAAAATGCAGTGTGGCTGGGCAGCAGGTGTGGGGACGCTGCGGACGCTGAGGCAGCTCCCTCCGCTATCACGGTCCCTCTCAGGCCTCCACACACTCCTCGGCCCATCGACCCACTCGTCGCCCTGAGTCAAGACCCAGCAATAGATAATCGCAGACCTCCGAGTTGCTTCCAAAACTTCGCCTATTTACCTGGCCGACTTGTGCAATTCCTTGTAAAAGTAAGTCATTTTCTCAGCAGCGTTCCGCAGCAACACGCCACAAAGGAACCTGAGATGTGTTCAGACTGTGAATTCAGACTCATTCGGACATGAGTGTGCATCTTTCTCTCGCTTAGTATTTTATGACCTGAGAAGACTGCTGAGTTTCTCTGCGCCTCAGTTTCTTTCTTTCTAAAATAGAGTTGATGATGAAGAGGCAGATGATGAGAATGACTATGCACTTCGCCTCTGCGCTGTCCCTCTTCACGGCGATGCCCGGGGCAGGCGCAGTCCCCACACACGGTGGTAACCACCAAGCCTGCTCCGATGCCAGCACCGCTGTTCCCGGAGAAGAGCTCTCTCAGCTCATGTCGCCGTCGTGCCCACAGACAGTTCAGGTTTCCGGTTCCTGCAGCCCTGCTAGGATCTGAGTAGAGTGTCACCTGCTGTCATTCTCTTTTGTTCCGGTGCCAGACACGCCTGAGGTACAAGAAAGGAAAAGATAGTTTTATCCGTCAGGCATTTTTTTGAGCGTCGCGTAGCACACGTAGCTTCTTCTTACATTATTTAGGCATGTTGATTTGCTCACTCTAGGTTTACTTATTGAAAGGATCTACATCAAGGGTTGCTCCATGGACGCAGGCTGCTTTAAAATCAGATTAAATTTTAAAAGGCATAAAAATAAAAGCAACAATAGCAAAACTAACCTTCCCTGTAGTCCTGGACGAGTCTCTCTCACTCAGGCACTGGGTTTTCTCTGACACTGTGTCGGTGTTTACAAGCGCAGGGTTTGAAATGCAGGAAACTCTTATGTGCCATGCATCCGATTCTTCTTTCAAGTCTTTTCATCATTTAAACATGTGGCAATTGCTCTTAGCTCAGGAGTCGTACAAACCCGGGTAGGGGCAGGATTTGGTCCACGGGTCCCATTCATTCTCTGTCTCCTCCCTCAGGCTTCTCTGTTTAACACTGGTGATGGTCAGCACACCCAGGAGACTCTCCTACTTGAACCCCTGTTTCCCACCCCTCAACACCTCCCTACACTAACCCCAGTCCTAAATCTGCTGGCAGAATGTTTTTTCTACAAAGTAAACATGATCTATGGATCAGCCCCTGCTCAGCACCCCAGCTCCAGCACCCCCAGCTGTGCCAGGCACGGGATCCATCCACCACCCAGGCCGGCAGCTTCCGCTCCTCACAGCTCCCCTCTCCTCTCCAGCCTCCTTGACTGCCTTTCCCAGCCTCCAAACCCCTCCTTCCACTCCTTCTAAACTCAGCCTGCACGCCTGGGTTCAGTGTATTTGTCAGCCTTGGTTTCTTAGCCTTTCTTTTTCCTTTATAAAGCACTTATTTAATAACAATAATTGTGTATATTAGTGGGGTGCAATGCAGTATTTCTGTTTGTGCATACATTGTAGGAAGGTTAATCAAGCTAATTAACATCTCCGTTGTCTTACCAATTTTTTGTGTGTATGTGGTGAGACTATTAAAATATCTCTTCTTTTAGCAATTTTGAAATCTACAATCCACTGTTATTAACTGGTCACCAAGCAGTGCACAGATCACTAAAACATTCCCCTAGTCTACCCGAGACTTTGTACCCTTTGATCAGCATTGCCTCTTTCCTCTTCCCTCTTCACTGTCCCAGGCCCCGGTGATCACTCCTCTACTCTCCATTTCTATGAGATGACTTTTTTTAGAGTCTACATAAGTGCAAGATCGTACCATATTTGTCTGTGCCTGGTTTATTTCACTCAGCATAATATCTTCCAGTTCCATTCATGTTATAATAAATGACAGAATTTTCTTCTCTTTTAAGACATGTCGGCCTTAGTCACAAAAGCCAAGATGTGGGAGGGTCCTAAGTGCCTCAGTGGGTAAAGAAGACAAAATCCATAGCTACAATGGGGAGCTGTGCAGCCTTCGCCTCCTTTCCACCTGGCTAACCCTACTGGCTTTGGCAGCCCAGCCTACATCTTCCTTCCGGTCACTTCCCTTGACCTCCCACCCCAATGAGTTAGGCACGGCTCCCATGGGCTCCCAGCACCCCGCAACCTTAGGAAAATTCGAGTACTTTGGAGGTTGTACCCTGTCCATAGTAGATGCTCTGTAGATGTGTTAATCAATTCTCAAGTATCAAGACCTACTTTGTGTAACATATAAAAATATAAATATTATGTATATACTCTTTTATTGTTTTCATTTTCCTAGTTTTATATGTTAATGCTACTTTTTTGTTTTGTTTGTTTGGTGTAGGTTTTGAACTCAGGACCTTGTGCTTGCTAGGCAAGCACTCTAACCACTGAGCTAAATCCTCAGCCCCCATGCTACTATTAAATTTTAAGCTTTTAAGTGCAGACAGAGAGTCTGCATTCCTTCCCAATACATAAAACACTGTGTTCTGCAGTGGGGCTTCTGTGTGTTGGTAGTGAGCTTGGATCAGAGCAAGGCTGACAAGCTGGCCTGCGAGAAATCACAGAGCATGATTCCTTTGGGCCCCGTCCCGTCTTCCTTTGACAGGGTGGATCAGCTTGCCCAAGGACACATGACCGGTGAAAAACAAAGACAAAGCAGACTGGATCCCAGGCCTTCGGCTCACTAGCACCCTGACATCTGAGGCAGCCTGTGAGTAAAGCGTTGTGCTCTGCCTGTAGCTTTGCAGGTGTGGGCGGGGTGGGGCCGGGGGTGTCCTAGGGGGCTGAGCCACGGTGACCTTTCCATCTCCGCATTTTCTGAATAGGGCTCCTTGTTGGCTGGGGCCGCAGCCTTCTCTTGCTCTTCCATGTATCAGTCACTCCCTTAAAACAGTGACACTCATTATAGCTGGCGAACAAACGGTTGGGAGCCAGGCAACTCCAATTATTTAACTCAGCATGTGAAATCATTTAATCAGAGCTCGCAGGACTGGAGGGTGGTGTGAAAGGGAAACAGGCACCCTGTCTGGGCCCCAGAATGAGCCTTTTTCAGGAGAGAAGAGAGCTTATATTCTTTACTGTGGCAGGAAGAAAATATACTGTGGTGTCTATGAGAAGGGGCTAGAGAAGAGTTGGGAGACTGGGATTCCATTCGAGCTCTGTTTCTGATTTCTTTACCTTTTTTTTCAGTTTAAATGTGGAACAATTATTTAATTATTCTGTTTAGCTCCGTTTCCCAGCATAAGATAGAACTGCTGTTCTTGTGCATTTTTCAAGCTCTCTTACGACATCGCGCAGAGCTTGGTTTAGTGTGCTCTGTGTCCTCTTGTATTCATTGGAATGGTTGCAGTTACTGGAATACCAGAAGCACCATGTGAGAAAGTGGTTTTGGGGGTTGGGGTGCAGCTCAGCCATAGAGCATGTGCTCAGCATGTGCAAAGGGCCCGGGTTTTATCCTCAGCACCGAAAAACAACACAAACCAAAATGCACTCACATTTTGGTTCATCCACAGGATGTGGCAGTTCCCCACCTCCACTGTTTCTAACCACTTAGAAGTTATAAGTACGTTTTAAAGAAGAAATTGGTTTCCTTTTAATTTTAGTGATATGGGCAGCCTTTTATTAACTATGAGCTGTAGGGGACAGAGCTTGGCTGGAAAGTGCAATAACTGGAAGACAAGGTGCTGTGGATGGAAGCCGCCCTCCCCTGAGCCATCCAGGTCGAGGCAAAGGCATCCAGGACAAAGCGTGCAGAGGGGCAGGTGACCCTCTCGCCCACCAGCCAGGCCTCAAACTCTCACCTGCGGGTCACTGTGCTCCCTTTCTGTCTCCTGAGCTGCTGCCAAACAGGCAACAGGCAATGTTCTTGGGAAGCACTTGCTCTGTTTGTTGCAGAGAACTGTTTAGGTTCTTTTCTGGGAAAAGTGAATTAACACTCTCCTCCTGCCTGATGGAATTTCAGGAGATGAATACACAGTCATGGGAAATTAGGATGCAAATTCTAGGTGACTACATGAACGCACGCCTTTCTGATAATGTACAGAGTCATGGGCTAAAATCCAATGCCTCAATTCAATAAAATTAACTTTGCTTAAATGTTACCCAGAAGCCCCTTGTGCACTGTTTCCGCATTTTTCTCCTTCAGTTGCAGTGCCCACTGGAGTGAGCCGTTTTTGTTTGTTTGTTGGAATCTCAGATGGCTTTGGAAGGCTATGTCCTAGCCCCATGTTGTACAGACAGCAGAATTCAGCTGGGTGCCTTGTGGCCAGCGTGCAGTCTGGGTGGATGTGTTTAGAGTGTGTGCAGCCCTCACCAAGCCCGGTCCCTGCGTCAGACCTTGTGAGCAGGCTTGATGAGAACTTCAGTTCGCACTGGCTTTCCCATTTGCTGCAGTTGGCTCCCAGGGGTTTAATGCCAGTGGAGGGAAGGGAAGTCGTCAGCCATGGCAAGGTGTCCTGTCCTCTCCATGCACAGAGCCAGACTGGGGGAGGGCAGACTCCCAGGAGGCCCAGGTGAGCGGCGAGCAGGCCGGTAACTTTCATTACAGGAAGGCGACTGCTAAATGGAATCACGGAATCACAATGTCACCTTCGATATTTTTTCTTTCTGCCCATCTCTGTCTCTTGCCATTAAATTTGTTTCTTTTTATGTATTTCTCCCCCGTGAACCAAAAAACTCAAAAATACTACACACACACACACACACACACACACACACACACACTAAGGGCTTTCTGGTAATAGCCAATGTCAAGAATATTAATAAAATACTGAAAAGACAGATTTTAAGGACTCTGATGAAGAAAAGTCATTTCCAAGCAGAAAGCACGCTAAGCCACAGTGTGACCTTGGGTGTGACAAAGCCAAGAAATGAAATTTTGAAATGTTCTGATCAGGGGATTGAAAAACAGAAGAGGTGAACCTTCAGCTCTGAAGATCATTAGCTCTGGGTGGACATGGTGGTTCCGGCAGGGAGTGCTGGGCAGGCCCACTGGCCGTGGGTACCGTGGTCCCGGCTCCCTCTGTGCTGCCACTCCCCCTCTCTGCCCAGGACAATGACTGGGGCTTGAGGGGCTCTGGGTTGCTGAGCCTTCCAGGGTGACCCAAGTCTTCTTCTACTAGGTCCCGGATGTGCTGCTCAGCACTCAGCACTTAGCACAAGGTACTAAACCTTGCATTTTCTTAGGAATGTCCCAGCCCCCAGCACATGGATCACCGCCCCACCAATGACCAGGCCCTTGCAGAAGTGCCCCTGTACCGATAACAGTGAAACCCTTCTTTGGGTGCCTGAAACTTCCAGCTAAACTACATCATTTACTCACCAGGTAGGGAGTAGTTTAGGGTGCCCCTGAGAAAAGGAAAACACTGATTTCAGGTAACAAGTATTTACCTCATCTTTCCATATTTGTGTGAGGCCACACCCATAGGTAGAAACCAACAGAGACCCTTGCTGACTCACCATGGAGGGGTCAGGGCTGCACGAAGGACCAGAGCCACCGGGCTGCTCCTAAGAGCACAGGATCTGTCGTCCCAGACCGGGGAGGTGGGGCGGCCTGCGCTGGAGGATGGTCAGTGAGCACCCACATTCTTTGAGGGATACTGTTTATAAGCCCTGCATGGAGTTCTATTTCCATGTAATTCTGCCCTTCCTGATCAATGAGGCCTCAGACAATCGAGCTGCCTTAAGCCGGCCAATCTTGGCCCGCCAAGTCCCTGGGTTCCAAAGATGAAAGCTCTCTGCCCTGCGGGGAGGAATGGAGGGGTGCCTCCATTCCTGGGCCGCCCTGTTCTTCCTGCTCTCCTCCCAAGAGAACTTCCAACTCTCATGCATCTGAAATCCTCCTTTACAGCATTTTTAAAAATGGGAAAACAAGAAGAAAAGCAAAGTCATGTTTTCCTGGCTGGCTGGCA
Source organism: Hystrix cristata (assembly GCA_004026905.1). Lineage (NCBI taxonomy): Eukaryota > Metazoa > Chordata > Mammalia > Rodentia > Hystricidae > Hystrix > Hystrix cristata. The sequence continues at coordinate 115,722 of PVJO010001880.1, forward strand.
GCAGAAGGCTGGCATCTGTTGACAGAATCCTCATCGCTCACCCAGGCCCAGGAAACAGGCTGGGCAAATCGCGGTGTGTCCTTCTCCTCACTCAACCGCTCCTCCCGCCTCCTCCCCAGGGGCCAGGAAGGAAGGAACAGAGGCTAGCTCTGTCTGGCTCCCTGAGGAGGGACAGGGAGGGGGGCCCGGAGCCCAGGGAGGTGCGGAGCTATGGCCAGCACGGGCCAGCACAGGGCAGCCCTACACATGCCAGGCACCCTCAGCCGCCGACAGGACCTCGCACACACCCAGAGAAATGAGGGACCCTGTGCAGGAGAGGCCAGGAGGGGCAGTTGAAGGACTTCCATGAGAGCCTTTTGCAATTAGCACAGGTGCAGAAGTCACCACAGGCATGTGGCTGTGAGCGCCTGAAATGTGACTTGGTATGAGTGTTAAGTATCTCACCAAAGAGTTTTACAAATATTAAACTTTTTTAATGTGGTGACTAAAAGCTCAAAGCTGCACACATAGCCTGGAGCAGATTTTCACTGGGTGGGAGCTGCTCTCCAGTAGCCCAGGCTGAGCCACTCGCTCCTTCCTCTCACTCCTGCCTTAGCCCATAATTATCAGCTCCATTCCCACGTCCCTCCTGTGTGGTGTGCTCACAAGGGACACAGGCAGGTCTGGCTAATTGCTGCATCTCTTGCAGGAGCAGACACAGCAGGGATTGATGGTTGACCTAGAGCTGCCCAGCGTCTCTCGCCTGTGATCCACTCTGCGGTGCATACGAGGACTGCCACACTTGTGATCTCTCTGGTTCCAGCGCAGACTCTTAAAATGTCGCTGTCACTCTACAAGGTACTACTGTTACATTTCGCACTCCCAGCCTAGCGGAGCATAAAGCGTTGATTCTCCAGCCGGATTCCACACCCCAGGAGGGAGGGACTCAGGGGCGGGGGTGATCTGTACAAGGCGGAGAAAGGTATGACTCAACTTGTAGTTCATCAACTTGTAGTTCATCAAAGCAAAGGAAATGGGCTTGCCGGCTTCCAGGGGGGCGGAGATTTTCTGTGAGAAAGAGGAGACAGCCCTCCTCCGCAGTCTTCCAGGCTGGCGGAATCTTCCCCAAACCTCAACATTTAGCAGCAGTGCAGTGCGAAACCCAATCTGCGAATGTCCACACTGCCTTTCCTGCCCTGTTCTTGGCCGGCCAGAAGGTCCTTGAGTCTCCTGGGGTGGCCCAGCAGTGACACAGAGGAGCAGAAAGGCAGAGCGAGGGGGACCAGGCACGGTTGAGGGTTATTCTCCTCCCTGACCATTCAGCTACCCAACCGTTGCCAAGATGACCACGTCTGTTCATAGAGTCGACGGCAGCCCGACAGAAGCTCCCTCATCAAAGGTTCTTTAGCTCTTTGATCGCGTATAGGCATCCAGTGTGCAAACCACATGGACAAGTCCACAGAAGCCTTGGGAAGATTTCTTCATGCACAACCCAGGCTCTGGGAGCCAGATGTGTCCAACGAGAACTGCACATTTTCAATTTGTTGGTGCTTATGGCTGCTAGGAACAAAGAATTAGCTAAAGTAGCTTCAAACACACAGGATATATTTCTTTTCTATTTTGACAAATGTGGAGGCAAATAGAGACTGTCATTAATTCAGCAGCACAAAGCTTCAGTCTCTGTGATTCGCTTGGGTTTTCCCTCTTTGTCTCAGGATGGCTGCTGGAACTCCAGCCATTACAGTCTGAACTTCAAGCGGCAGAATGAGAAGAAAGGCAAAAGAGGGTTTATTGGCAATCTCCACCAGCACTTCTTATAGCGTCACCTCTACAGCTAAATGTAAAGGATGATAGAAAATTTAAAGTCCGTGACACGCTGAGCTCTTTTTGACTCCAATAACAAAGGGAGACAAGGAAGACATAGATTGGACTAGCAGCCAGAGGTTTCTTTTTTAATTCACAAGCAACGACTTCTTAGTGCAGGGCATCAGGAAGCCAGCCTTGAGGTGCTTGTAAGCAGAGATTGGTGCTATCTGATCAAATTTTTCTCAGTTGGTTAGCATTACTCTCTCCTCATTGCTCCCTCCTTCAGTTATTCAATTAAAAAGCTACTTGGCTTCCCTAAGGTTGGGGTGATGTCTTATTTTTTTAGTGGCCAGCAAAGCACTTGGGCCACGCTAGGTTGTAAAAAAAGGTATTTATTGAATTAAATGGTTGATAGATGATTACTAAATTGACTGCTTGGTGATAGAAATATTTGCACACATCCTTATTACACGAAGCAGTCATAGAATATTCTCAATTTTCTTAGGCATAAAAGACTCAGTCACCCAGAGATGGCCCTTTCACACTTCTGCAAGCCGGGTCACCCCAGGACGCGCCTGGAACCAGGCCTCACACCGCAGCCTCCCCTTCCGCTCCTCTGCGTTCGGCAGAGCCTCTCTCCCTCCCCTTTACCTAGGACAGGACGACTCCACAGTCGGCAGCAGCCCCAGCCCTGCACCCCGTGTGTCCGGGAGAATCAGCCGTGACCTGCTACGACTGGGAGCCGCAGACCTGCAGAATCCTCGTGAAACAGACTCCGCAGGCCTGGGCGGCGCCCCAAGGCCGGCGTTTGAGAAAGCGCTCTAGATGATTCTGATGTGTGGCGTGTACAGAAACCTGCAGGCAGCTCTCTCGTCCTTGCCCCCAACATGGCTTCGCTCGGCGCAGTTACCGGCAAGACAGCACCCTGCTCCCCTGCCTGGAATCTGCCCGCACCGCCTCGCCTGGTGCACTGTAGGTGCCTGTGATTGTTCCCTTCCCTGAATCTCACCTCTCGAGTCCCAAATGCCTCCGACAACACACGTAAAGACGCCTGTCTGACCTGCAGAACGACTTGTCTTGGTTTAGCAATCACAGACGCACTATCGAGCGACCGGAAAGGGGTTTCTAATGCACCTGGAGCCTGCTCGGCCTGAGAAACCTGACAGCCCGGAACAGAAGTCACCCTTCACAAAACAACATCTTCGCAAACGACGGCGGTGCCAGTTACTCACACAGTTGTTGGGAAATAATTCTTGTGGCGTGCGCAGCCCCGAGCCAAGAGTTGGACGGTTGCGACTGCCGGGCACACAGGGAGGGACTCAGGCCAGGAGTAACCTCCTCCCGCTGAGCGAACCCAGCGCCCAAGGAAAGGGCGGAGAAGAAACCAGCAGGCTCCCCTCAGTCTGCGAGGGGAAGAACAGCCTGGAGGTGTAATTTCTTGTATCGTCGCTGCCCGGGAAGCTCTGTATTTTTAAAATCTATGAAGGGTACACTAAAAGCCTGTATTGTGTACTGTTAAACATTTGAGTGCATCGCTTTGTTTTAATCACATTGAATATTTCAGATGTATTTATAAGGAGTAAGGTAGAAGCTATAAATATAATCCGAAATGAGTATGTCCGGCCCTGTTCCAGCAGCAAGACCCCTCCAGATGGCTCCGTACGCCTCCCCGATTCACCGGCTTCATGGGCCTGGGGCCCTCCGGGGCTGCTCTGCCCCTTCCCATCTGCCCGGTGCTCACCCCGCGCAACAGGCCAGCCGGGCAGGACTGTGCTAACCTGGACGAGGGGTCACGAGCAGGCCGCAGTCTGTCCCGGCTCCAGGCTTCTGCTGAGTTCTCCGCCACTTCTGTTGCCAGCCAGGGGGACTCTTCCCCCTCAAGCTGTGACTGTGTTCATTCGCAACCCTCGCTCCTGCCACTCAGAAAGTGACATGTGGCTGTCCCTCCTGGTGGCCACACAGTAAGCCTCATCTCAGGGTGGGCACGACGGGGTTTGGAGCTTTCCTGAGCATTTGAAAGTGACATTGCTATTTCCTGCAAGCAAAGACGCCTTGATCATTTCCAGCCAAAGGTAAAATTCTGCATGTCAATCACCAACAAGTTTTAGTCCAGTTGAGAAACTGGCCAGAGACGCTCAGTCCCCCACACAGGTTTTGTTAATGAGTTTGGCTGAGGGAGTTGCATTCCTAGGCTAAGCCGGAGAACAAAAGGGGCCTGTTTTCCTAATGAATTGCTGAGAAAGTATTCAAAATGTGACTAAAAGCCTCTAGCCAGCAAGCTCGAGCGCGATTCTCTGAGCTGAGCCTTAGATAAAGGGCTTCTATGAATGTGCAGAGGGAGGCCCTCTGAGGATCCACGTGGGTGAGGAGACTTCTGGCAGTGCTTCTGCCTCCTCCCAACGGCTGGGCACAAGGCAGGGAGCCCGGGGCCCGGCGTGCCAGCGCCAAGGTCAAGGCCCTGGGCTGCACCCAGGGCAACCCTGCCGCACTGAGGGGCCCTGCTGCAGCCCCCACGGAGCATGGCGGGGTGCCATCCTGCCCCCATCCCAACCCATCCCCACCCCGCGGCTGCCATCCCTGTCCACACTCCCCAGCCTTTCAGATGAGAAGACGTGAACCTGCTGGGGTGGACGTAGAGGACAGCTTGACGATGATTCCCTACGGATGAAGGCCCATGTGACAGCAACAGAATGCCATTCACAAACAGCTCTAAGAACAAAGGTGAGTGCCCAGCCCAGAAGGTATCAGACTGCGCTGACAGAACATTGGTGTCCTTTAACCAGCTTTCCCTAAGGAGAAGAGCTCTTTGCTATGAGGTACACTAATTCAATTTCTATCCCCTTGGGGGAACCTGGACTTTGATTACCTGTCAGGTTCCCTGCCTGCCTGGAGTCTGTACACCTCAGACTGGCTATGCCTCCCGCCCCTGCATTGCTGGCTGCGTGTGCCCTTGACCTGCCAGCTCAGAGGTCTGGCCTGGCTCCCACGAGCCACTTGGACATGAGGACAACCCGGATGTGACATCTGTCAGCCCAGCGATGGCCAAGATAGTCTGGCAACACCTACTTTCTTTGATTCCCAAAACGTTCCAAAAGCTATCCAGCAATTGCCTGTGACTAGTGGCCCCATAATCCATAAAAGATTGCCCAGATAACCTAAAATTTTACCTATTGTTTGAGAAAAAAATAAACAAATAAGGGTCAAGAAGCTTTCATCATACTGGAACCAGAAAAATACGATGGGTGAGAGTGTCCCGTAAAATAGTACCAAACCGCCCCAGTATAAAAACTAAAAAGAGAACAGAACTCCCTTCTTAGCCCCTGGGCCTGGAGGTGTCCTCATTCTGGGTGTGAAAAGTCTCCATATTTTTACTTCCACGAGCTGTCTTGTCAAAGTTCAGGAAGGCGCAGATCGAAGAACCCACGTCAATTCCTGAGAGCTGGAGCTATAGACCGAAACTCACCAGAGTCTTGGTGGATCCTAGAGGTGCAGCCCACAGCCGGTCGGTCCCTTGGCCAGAACCCTGCTGTGAGGCGAGCGCATGTGAACTGCGGCAGCCCAGCCGGCTTCCTCCCCTCTGCGGCTACATTTATCACCTGGGGTTTACGCAAGGGCAATGCAGGTGTAAGCGTGTGTGTGCCCATGTCTCCCCCTCTTAGATAATTCGGTGCATCTGTACATGTAGCAGGTGCTTCAGATATAAAATCAGTGCATGTTTATAAACTAGTTGGCAATTCCCTCCAATTCATCATCTTCTTTTTCCTCTTTGTTCTAAGGCACTCGTAGTTGACATCGGTAACCAGAAAACTCCACCCCAATTTTCTCAGCTACTGCAATCTGAGTCAGTCCTGTATTACAGTTTACAGCCTTTATTGGCATCTAGAAGCATCTGGAATCTGCCTGTCCTAGAGCAACCCAGAACCAACCTCCCAGTCCTCGTGATTCACACAACGACTGCCACTGTGTCTTGATTTGTACCTAAAGAGCTCTCCTGGGTGTGAAGTTTTTATTTAATGTAAGTCATTTCTCTGAGGTCTGGAGAGGTCACCTAGCTGTGGCCTGTTTCCATTCTCGGGGGTTCACGACCTCCATGCAACCCTCGCTGCCACTGCGAAGCGGAGCCCTGTCCCACTCTGGACCCGACGCGGCCCCTCTTGATGAGCATCCTGTCTGCTGCCTGATCCCACTGACCATGTCAGGATGCTGGGCCGGGAATGGCATTTGGGCAGGGGCACCATCAGCATCCGGTAGCTGGTCAACACCCTTCTTGGTCCACCTGTTTTACTGTGCCCCGCTTCCTCTTTCTGCCAGGCCCCACTGAGGCCCCCGCACGGACTGCAGTGGAAACTTCTGCGACAGGAAAACTCATGTGGATAAAATCTAGCATCCTTCCTCATGGGTGTCATCCGTGCTGCTCCTGTCCCAGGTGGAAAGCGCCAAGGACTGTGATCCTTCAGAGCACTTCCGGAGTCACAGTTATTTCACTGTCTGTCATTATTCCCTAAAACTTTCAGACCCAAACACTCTCCCTGTTTAAAACAAAGAATTGAACGCCCCCGATTTCTACATAGCCTTCCTCTCCCAGTCATGTGCCTCTAGGTTGAAAAACCAAAAGCAGTTTTTAGGAGAGAAGCTAGAAGAATGAGAAATGTGTCTGAATAATATGTACTAGCTGTCCTACAGGTTAATTAGTTGTAAAATATAATTAGTTGTAAAGTATAATAGATAAAAAGAATATGACCTGGAAAGTGTCCAAAGCAACTCATGTTTGTCCTTATTTTTAAAGTTCTTAAACTGCCTGTAGTAGATGCCTGATGTCTTGCTTACGTGTCCTGGTGACAAATTTCCTCTTCTATTTTTCATTCTCTTCTACCCCGCTGACTAAGAGTCCTGGCTGTAAGGGTGGCCTGTGGATCAGGCTCCCTAACCAGAAGACTCTATTCACTGAGACACAGGACTGTTCAGGGTCGAGCACATGACTCACGCAAGACTGGTCCAATGCAGCCAATTCTGGGGTAGTGACTATCACATTAAAGACTGGGCGGGGTGGCACATGACTGCAATCCCGGCACTCTGGGAGGCTGAGGCAGGAGGATCACAAGTTAAAATCCAGCCTGGGAAACTTAGCAAGACCTGCCCCCCAATTTCTTTTTTTTAAAGGATTTAACTCAGTGCAAAGGCTCTGGGTTCAATCCCCACTACTGTAGAAAGAAGAAAAAAGATAGAATGAAAGAAAAGGAGGAGAAAGAGGAAGAAGAAAAGAAGGAGGGGACAGAGGAGGAAGAAGGGAAAGACAGGGAAGAAGAACAAGGTAAAAAGGAAGGGAAGGAGGAGGAGGGAGGGAGGAAAAGAAAGGAGTCACGGGAACCTTAGTTCTCCAGGAAGCATGCTGGCCGTGCCGTCTGGAAATCCTGCCACCACAGAGGAGAGAAAGATCTTAGTACTCCACAGAATGAATCTCAGACATCTTTGACCCAGCCATGCCTGACACTCCATGTCCTGTGGACTCTGGTTCACGAACAAATAAATTATTCTCTTATTAAATTAGCTCGAGTTAAATTTCTCATTTTAAATCAGAACTTTCCTCATAACTATCTTTAGGATGATAAGGATTTAGCCAGAGACACAATGAAATTCCGGAGGAGAGAAGTGGGGGGTCTTGATATCCCAGATAGATGGAGAGGACACTAGTGGGGCACCCACAAGGTGGCAGCGCAGTTATCTGAGGGGTTTGGCTTTCAGAGTCTGTCTTCTCTCAGAGGAAGTGTGACATTTAAAAATAAACAATTTCTTTTACCGTAGAGGCCCAGATAGTTATGACGTGAAAACCAGTTTTCAAACGTGCCGTCTAAAGCCACACATTCAAGCAAACATGAGAGAAACCCAAATGTTTTTCAAGCATTTGGAACTAAGGTGGAACGAAATAAGTGACAAATCTCTCCGCCCTTCTACTTTGTCATGAAAATCCTGAGTGCTGAGCCTTAGCGTCAGACGAACATAGCATGATACATTATTGGTTGTAGGTCTGGGATAATCGGCAGGCACATCAGTTGGAGGAACAAGTGAAACAACAGTGATGTGATCAGGACAGGAGGCTACACTTGTTTGCAGGGAAAGTCTGAAGCCAGCCAGACTAGAGCTATTCGAGTTGTGTATGTGTGGGGGGGTTGTTGCTAGGTCGTCAGGGACCCAGGTCTGTCCCTGCCCTGTCCGCCCTGGGCTCCGAGTTGGCCTCCTGAACTCCAGCCACCACAGTCCTGCTCTGGGCAGCTAGGTGGACAGAGGGGCCAAGAGCACATCCTTCCCTTTTTGGAGACTTCCCGGCAGTCTCTGGAACTCTATGCTCTAAATTTAGTTACATGGTCATCTTAACTACTGTATGGCTTGGTAAAAACAGTCTTTCCAGTTGGGTGGCCAGCTGAAGATTAAGGAGCAGATTGCTAAGAAAAAGGCCGAAACAGGTGCTGGGCTGCAGCTAGCAGTCCATGTGCTTAGGAAGGGCCGACGACTGGCTGGGGACAGCTCACAGAACCGGCCTGCTCAAGGCTGACAGAGCCCAGTGTTCCCTAAGCTGGAGACGTCTGACAGGAAGCTACTCAATTGTTCATGATGGTGGATGCTTCTTTCTAAAACTTCTGTTCCTGCCTTCTTTGGCTCTCATAAAAATCAAGTCTCCAAAGCACACACACTAGACATTTCTATTACTTATGCTTTTTATTCATCGTATTAGCTAACCGTATGTTTGCTGATAGTGACTGTAAGTCAAGATTTTAATGATAAAAATAAAATCTGAATATGGTGTTTTCTCTTTACTGTGTACCTTTTCAAGTTCATCCCTCTCTGAAAAATGAAAAACAAACCATCATAGCTCTTAGATGCAGTAAAGTATCATTTGGTTCAAACATTTGGATGGTAGTAGAGGGAGGAATAATTTTGTTTGGAGAAAGCAGAATTAAGCAAATCTCCTTTCAAACTGCCCATTGTCTATCGACCTATCACCTCCACACCCCCACACCTCTGCAGCCTTCCCACATCTACAAGCATCTAGGAGGCACTTCATGGGAGCAGACACTCCCACAGACATGGAACTGTGCATAGATCTCAGTGTGCAGCCGTATGACCAGCTGGCTGACAGGCGAGTGGGTGAGTCGCTCGGGGAAATGAAGGGTATTGAAGAGTTTGTAGGAACCAGTCAGCTCATCACAAGAAATACGTGCTCTGATATGCTCATGTGCATAATATGTAGCAAAAATAGCCATACAAAATTGCCAGTGTTTGACAACTTTGCAGCAAACTGGTAATTTTATACAACTCAATCTAATAATGAAAAGGGAAGAATAAAACATGACATATCCAGGACCAAAACTAAGGTAAACATAACTTCAGACTGGATTTGAAAAAGAATCACAAGGCTGAAAGGGACCGAAAATGGACAGTTTCTGTGGGGCTCTAAGGGCTCCTGGACTGAGACGATGGCATCTGGGAGCTTGACTCTGGTGACCGAGCAGGGACTCCAGGGCTCCAGGGTCCCTAAACTTGCTGCTCAGGTTGAGCCTAGAAGGAGTCTGAAGAAAATCGTGTTAGATCATTGCCTGGGCAGTGGACCCTGATAAGCAACACATCCAGGAAAATATATAGACCTGGACGCAGCCTCCCGGCCTGCGACTGTACAAGTCAGGGGCTGCGCAGCAGATGTGTGTACAGCCAGCGTCCTATCAGGACAGGAAGCCGGCTACTGTTACACGGCCTGATCCAGGGCTTCGTGACAGCACCCATGAAGCCACTAACACAAACTTCAAAATATATACGTAAAAATTGAATGCTCACGGAGATAGCCAGCTTTTGAATCTTTATGACTTTGTTCTAAAGGAAATAAGTTTTTTCTTTCCTTTCTTTCATTTTTTTTCCCCTGAGATAAGCTCTCACTATGTAGTTCAGTCTGCTCTCAAATTCTCCACTACACTAGGCAGAAAATGAATTTTTAAATGGGAACTTGACATAAAGGTTAAACCTGAAAACAATACCAAGGATAAGTGAAATATGAATGGGAGAAGAAATAATTAGAAATTTTCAAAATTAAACAATAGTTATTGAAATAGAAATGTCAGAGATATAGTGTAATAAAGATTGGAATAAATTTAGAGACAACAAACAAATTGGTGATTCACCCAGAACACAGCACATAGTGTTCAAATTTATGAATGAACAATTAAAAGATCTGAGATTAACTAAAAGCCTCCAACATACATCTAACAGAAATTGTAGAAAAGGAGACGGGAAAGAATGATAAACTGTAATTATTTGAAGAGATACTACTTTTACCTCCAATTAAAAATGCATTTATTGCTACTTCTCAGCAAGACTTTACAACATGACAGTAAACAAGTCAAAAGGATATAAATCTATGAAGTAATCAATGAGAGACAAGAAAATAGCTACAAAACTTCACAAGGTCGAAAGTAAATGAGCAAATTATAGCTGATTTGGCAAATGGAAGCTTAAACTTAATGCAGAAAGAGAGAACTCGAGAACAGCCACCCTGATCTGTACCCCAGGATGTAGGAATGGTTCAGAAATTGCAAAGTTGGTTGCCTCTAACTGAAGAAAGGGTTAAAAGTCTGTATAAGAAGCAGAGATATACCTGGGATCTTCTCTCTCACCAGGTATACGCAGGTGACCGTCCCTTCTCATCTCCTGGGAGTAGACTGGAGTTTGGCTTTTTGAAGAGGCAGACTGAGGGACTCTGGAATTGGAGAAAACAGACACAGACAAACTAATTCGACTATAATTTGAAGTATAGTCTGTAAAAAAGAAAATGCCTTTCTAGGTTGAAAAGGCCCACCAAAGTCACCCTAAAAGGAAAAGACCTTTACCACGCTATGTCACTTAGAAGTTTACAGGCCCTGGAGATTAGGAAGAGATCCTAGTATACTTGAAATGCAATTTCTAAAACTTCATGCATAGATCTTTTGCAAAAGGGAAGAGGACCAAGAGATGGATGGAGGGGGAGAGCGGAGAGGGAAAGAGGATGATAAAAGGAATTAAAATGTGTCATGTACACAGATCGACTCCCCATGAGGAGCATAATCATTGTGCACTGCAAATATAGACTATCAAAAATGAAAATTAAAAAAAAATTAAAATTCTTCCCCCAAAAGAATAAGAAGTTTAGGGGGCTGAAAATGAACTCAGGGGTAGAGTTCTTGCCTAGTATGTGCGAGACCCAAGGTTCAATCTACATTACCTTGAAATAAACCAAAAAAATTCCAACTGCAGCCACTAAGACAAGTTGAAACTGCTCAGCAGCATATTCTGAGGAAACGATTTCTAGTCTAATGAGCTGCCCACCTGCTACCATCTGGATGTTGATATCTCCCGAGGGCCAGGTGTCAAAGGTTGGTCCCTGGAGCAGTGCTGTTGTGGGGTGGTGCACCCAAGAAGCTGGGCCCGGAGGGAGGCCCTTCAGGTCTTGGGAGGTGGGACCCTCCCCTTTCTCTTCCTCTTCTCCTTTTTGGCCATGAAGAGAGCCACTTGCTCCACCACACACTCCATGCCACAGTGCAGGCCTAAAAGCAATGCATCCTCCCATCACTGGTTTGAATCTCTAAACTCTGAGCCACAGAGTTTTTCTCTTCATAAATTAGTTACCTCAGATGTTTTGTTATAGTGGCAGAAAGCCAACTAACAGACTATCCAAACTAGCAGTCAAATGTTAACTTCATGCTAGCCATGGCAGCTATGCATCATTGAATAAATTACATGGGGTGTGTTCAGAGTGAGAGAACTAACACATACAAGAATGGAAAAGAGATTCTCACAGCCCAGGGCAGTTGTCTTTAAGGACTTAGAACAGATAATCAAAAAATACAGTTAATGTTTAAATTTTAAAAATTTATTACAGTAAAAGACACATTGCCATTAATAGTCTCACAATACTTCTTCCCTTTTTGATCACATTTATCCTGTCATTCTTGCCACTTTCTGAAGCAGTTCTGGAAGTCTTCCTTCATGTTTTTATGTGATACAATCAAAAATGCAGTGAATGCTGCTGCCAAGTGCCATCCAATGGAAGGGCAGACTTTTAAAAACACGGCAGTGTGTTTCCTTCACCTTATTCACCCCACCTGGCACCGTGGGACGTCCGGCTCTTCCTCAGTTAAATGACTGTGACAGGTCAAAGTTTTCAATCAATTCATGACATCAAGGAAGCCACAACAGTACAACTAAAAACACTCACAAAAGAGGACTGCAGAGCTGCTTCAGAAAGTGGCGAGAATGACAGCGGGTAAGTGTGTTGGAAGTGAAGGGGAGTATTTTGAGGAGTATTAATGGCGATGTGTCTTTTGCTGTAATAAGTTATTTTTTACATTTAAACACACTGTATTTTTCATCATACCTCATAAAATAATTTTTTTAAACTATGAAACTTCTTATGCATGTTTAGATTGACACCCTAAATTTTTTTATAAAAAGTTAAGTAGGGGCTTGGGGATTTAGTTCAAGTGGTAGAACGCTTGCCTAGCAAGTACAAGGCCCTGAGCTCCCCAGCACACACACAAAAAAGTTAAATAATTACAAAAAGTGTAATTTCCAACATATTAAAACTATCGACATTTAAAAAAAAAACTTTACATTGTCCTTTTAAAATTATTAAGGGAATCTAAATATCACAGTAATTTTGTACATATTATCCACCTAAACAATATCTAAGAAAAATCCTATTGTTTCAAAAGATATGCAAAAATGATACAAAAGTCAGCTTTAAAAATGGAAATTCTACATCATTTCCTTTGCTCCTTCACCTTCCCTCACAGAAGTTTATCTTAAATCAGTATTTTTGCTTAAAAATCATATATTTGTTCCTCCTTTACACTTTGCAACAAAAATGTATACAGATAAATTTTAAATCCCCATGAACAAGTCTCTAAATGATAAAATTTATTCTGGGCTGATTATCACTATAAATATTAGAAATATTAAGTTAATGAAAATAACAAGAACATTCAGTAATCATTAAATATGAGTAATTTTATTGGAAAGTCATCTCAATATGAACAGAGCATTTAAACCTTTCACTGATTCAAGTATCAATAGATGGATGTATTTATTGTTAAAAAAAAAATTAGGGTACAATTTGGTTTTCTGTTTGGAGCAGGACGCACCAATGATGTGATACTAGCTTTTCCAGAACCAGGAATATGAGTTTAAGGGTAGCCGAAGCTAAGTATTGTCATAGGGCCTTGTGCTGCCTGTTAAGGGACTTACTTTCACCTGTGGAAATTAGCTTCCATTTCTCAGTAAACACTCTCGCTTCCCTGCAATTTGCTCCACACGAACGGCCGAGTCCTTGACTCACAGGGTGGAGTGTGCCTGTCATCAGCAAACATGGAAGCAGCAGGCAGGAGCGGGCAACATGGACCGCACTCTCCTGGAGGTCACTCTGGTTCCAGCGCCACCTCTTAGCATGACACCAAGCCAGAGGCTACATTCCCTCCAGGGTCAGGGCTAATCAGGGTTTAAATAGATATATATGTGGCTTCCCCTTTCCCTACTCCTACTGAAGTCTCATGCACAAATCTCCGCCTTGCATTGCTTGGAAGTGGAATTTTTTTAGCTGTATCCCCATACCCATTTTTTAAACTTACAAGTAAATTCAGTCAAATAGCCAGTTATTTTAAAAAGTACCAGTTATTTAAAAAATTCCACATTACAGCTGTCTAGGAATGGCCCCTTTGCTTTCACGACGTGTGTGGGTGTGATGTTGCCACATAATGCCCAGTGGGGCTGTTATTACCCCAAAGCACATCTCACCTCCTTCTGGCCTCACATGCTACCACACAAATATCAATTAAATAGCACCTGATTGGGGCTGCTCACATGCTATTCATTATATTTTGTTGCCCCCTCCTTCCTGGGAATGTGCACAGAGAATTAAGAAATACGTGGAAACTCTGTAGTCACAAGAGGCTTTGTGGTGCCCCAAATGCTTCAAACAACTTTATAAAGCATCCTGTAATCAAAAGCCAGAATTGAGAGAGGATAGGACACTCCCATATACGGAAGGAATGAGACAGGCTAAGAGAAAAGATAAAAAGTCCTATCCAAAAGGCTCTAAATTATTTGCAGAAACAACAACAGACAGGGGACTGACAAAATTATTTTCCAGCATCAGATGGTCGGGTATCACCCAGGGAATTTTCCATCTGATTAAAAATAATTACCGCTGCATTAAATCCAACTGCAAATGAGCCGTCCCTCGCACTCCTGCCGAGCCAGGCACACTAAGGCGGCGCCCCCTTCCCCAGAAGCCTCGCTGAGCGCTGAGCGCGCAGGGCCTGCGAGGGAGCGAGCCGGGTGCCGGCTCCCAGCAGGGCGCAGCGTGGCGCAGGACTCCCTGCCCTGCGGCCCCAAGTGTAGCTGATAAACTGCTGTGTTCACTCGGCCAGCCTCTGCCGGAACGTTTGACTCAGGAAAGAGACCATCCCTGATGTGCCTTTATTTGGAGATGGAGTCTTTATGGAGGTCCTCAAGTGAAAATGAAGTCGTCGTCCTTGGGACAAGGGGACACGTGGACATGCACACGCACAAGGCGGAGAGACAGAAGCCGCCTGCTCAGGGCCTCCGTCAGCGTCTTGACGCCAGACTTCAGGCTTGGCACTGCGAGCCAGCGCATTCTGTGGCACAAACCACCCCCCGTGGGGCTTTGCTGGGTGGCAGCCTGAGCTGCCCCCACACCTGAGCGCTCTTGGGTCTGTGTGTGCCGGCCCCTGTGGGAGGGGAGCTCTTCCAGCAGGAGGGAGCTGCTCGGAGGACCGCATCTTCTCTTCCCTCCTGGAGGAGGCGGGATCAGCAGACCGCTGACAGGCACAGGGGCCTCCTGCTTCCTTGCAGGGAGCTGTCCCCGCTGCACTCCCCGGCCCGGCAGCACCCTTCTCCTGGGCGGCAGTCAGGCTGCATTGGGGGAAAGCCCTAAGAGGTCCCCCCCAGGCTGGCTGCAGTCTGCTCCCCAGCCAGCGCCCACAGCAGCAAAATCAGTGGTCTGGCGTCTGTCATCTCAGGTCCTCAGGGCTGGGACTCCAGGGCCCTGAGGAAACTTCCTAGAGTTTCTTTGATTTCTGTATTAGGTTAGGATGTCCCTGACTCTTCTGGTGACCAGAATGTGGCAGTGACACTCAACCTACTTGTTTACATGACGCTGTACTACCCCAAATTGGAATGTTTACAGAAAGATAAAAAAATGGTAATTGCCATCTTCAGTTACCATTGGACTTAAGCTGGGATTTTCTGCTCTTGCCATTTATGGGCATCTGACAGATCCAAAATGACATGGGAACTTGCCTGGCCGGTATTTCCTTCGTGATGGCTGCTGATGCTTCAAGGACCATACAGAAAATCATTCTCTAGTTGCAGAGCATTTCTAATGGACTTTTAGAAAGGACTCCCCCTCTGACCATAGAGATCTCATGGGGATCCTGTCCTCATTCTGAAGTCTGCATCTCTTAACTTAGCAGTGGCCAAGAGCAAGCCTGACTTTCTCAAAACACTAATTTATCTCTTACCTGATGTCTTAGTTACTTTCTCATCGCTGGGACAAAATACCCAACACCCACAAGTTAGAGGGGAAGAGGTTTATTTTATTTTAGCTCACAGTTTGTAGAAGTTTCAGTCCCACAGTCCGCTGGCTCCAAGGCAGGGCAGTATCACAGAGGAGAAACAAGCCATGGCAGGGCAGGCAGGAAGCAGCGACCCTCTCTGTTCTTTCCCTTTTTATTCTATCCAGGCTACAACTTTACTGGTTGGTGCCACTCGCAAGCAGTGTCTTCCCTCTTCAGGAAATTTATCATCCACACCCAGAACTATGCTAAACCAATCAGTGGACTGATCCACTGCCACACACCCATGATCCAGTGACACTTAAAAGCCCCACAATCTCATAGGCTTTTGGGGGACATCTAGATATAAGCCATAACACCTGCTCACTGTGAAAATCACTTTTCCACCTTGAGTATATATTCCTAAATACTTGAGAAGTGTAATTAATCAGGGTGAAAGAATTTTCCCAGTCAGCAAAGTCAAGGATTGGAAGCTCTTTGATATAGAAAATTAATTGTGTAGAAAATAATATCAACTGCCATTTGAAACAAAGAGCAAGAAGAAATAAGAGAAAAATGAAGGCAGGGGAGCAACTTCATTGCTATTACAGTAGCCAGAAAAGATGTCTTAGGGAGGTAGAGAGCCTGCTTTTGTTGTTTTTCTGAAACTGTGGACCAGGCCCAGTCATACAATCAGAAAGATACAGTGGGGAGTTGGGGGGGAGAGTGGGGAGGAAGATTAAAAAGTGAATATTAGCAAACTTTTGAGGCACCGAGAAAAAGACGTAGAGGAAATTATGTGTCTGCATATAGTTTCCTCTGATTAAGCATGCACAGATGAAATTAAACACCAGGTTTTCTAAATAGCCATCAATTTCTATAGCTAGATAATAGACTTGATGGTATTTTAAAATAGCATTTATATAGAATAGGGGTTCACAGTCCTTTATCTTTTACCAAACAAAAACTATATCACATAGGAAAAAAATGGGTTTTATAGGTTATGTACCCAGCTGAAGTGGGTCTAACACCCACTTTACAGAAAAGGGATGATTTGGGAAGAGCAGGCTCAGCATTTTCCACTAACTGGCGAGAAAGACAAGTCGTTTAAGTCTGAGTAGCAAAAGGAACACATGCTGGAGAGCTTGCAGCTGAAGTTACTGCTCAAGGCTGCACGGTTCTCTCGCCGGTTTTCACCCAGGCGGACCACGAGAGGCGGAGGAACGCAGCTGGAGGAGCCATCACCACCCTGACTCCTTGTAGGGGATGTTGGAATGGAGAGTGGAGCGGCCACACCTCCCGCTACCCAAACCAAGAACACTCAGGGCAGAGGGCTGCGGCAGGGTGATAAAGTAGACCTGCAGGTCCAGGCCACCTGTTAGGAAGTTTTGGACACTTCAGAAACAGCTATGGACCGGGCTTGCTTAGAGCCTCAGGGCCTTTCAAAGATGCTATTGATACATGCTTCTGAGACATCATTCCTGGGAATGCCAGGCCCTCACTCGCAGACCTTCCTAATGCCCCTCCTCCCCACCTTCATCAATCCTGTTCAGGCTTCAAGCATTCTGTTAAATCTCACTTTTCCCATGAGATTCTTGATACCCAAGCGGTGGTTATTTCCACGTCATCCCGTAAGCTTCGGTGTTTATATTTCCTGTAGCAGGTGTGGATTTTGCTCTGCTGAAGTACAGTGCTGATGGTGTGTAAGCCTGAGCCATTCCCTCCCAATACTAGGACATCATCACTTCGTTCTTCTCTGTCAAACGCAAGGACTCGGAACCCCCCACAGGATGAAGAGCTACAGCCTAGTTCTTGTTGAGGCTCCCCACCCCACCCCATCACAGAGAAGCCCGCCACAGCCTGGCCTTTCGTTCTCACGGGTACTGCAGAGATGTCCCTTGTCTGCGCCCACATGGTCCTTCCATGGAAGTCAGTGCTGTCTTCCAAGCCACCTGTGTGTTGGGCTGTCTAAAAAGGCTGAGGGTGGGCATGTAAGACACAAGCTTCCCCAGAATACTGCTCTGCCACCTTCCTCTCAGGCTCGGCCACCCCAGAGGATGCTGTGAGGGTTAAAGCCCAAAATCTCGGGACCTGAAGAGCTCAGCACAGATTTAATTCCATGGAATCTTCTGCACCCTGGTTCCCTGTGTCATTTCTAACTGTCCCACTCTGAGCACTTCCCAGTAAACATTCTTCCTCTGGAGAATCCCATGTGACTGGAGTTCAACGAGTCTTTGAAAATACATCTTGAAGAAGGGTTTGGAGCAAGACTGCTAATGCCAGTCAGTTTTCTCTTATCTGCTCATCCAATTATGCACTCATTTAACACTCACGATATGGAGCATTATACTTACTGTTCGTCACCTTTACAAGTTCAGTGTCTCATCTACCCAATTTGATGTTAAGTTTCTGCAGGCATTGACTGTATATCAAGACTTTATATCCCTTACAGGGCCGAAAGCTGGGTCCCTCCCCATTCCTTTGCTGAAACAATTAGCGAGTTAAGTTTTCTTGTAAAGGCTTTTATCCCCACCACCACTTCCCCACTGCTGGAAATCAAGCCCAGGCCCAGAGCACTCAGTGTGTCACTGAGTCACACCCCAGCACCCCAGCACATTCCTTTAAAGCACAAAGGGGCTCACGATGACCTCTGAATGCTATTTATATGTTAGCATCTGATTTAAATGTCATCCCTTCCCTGGTCTCTGTAAATATGATTAATGTTTCTTTTCTACGAGCCAACGAAATATTTCAGCCTTTTCTTTCTTTTGCTCAGCCCTAGATATCGATGAGGCAGGAGTAAAGTAGTTAAGACACAGATCCTGGAGCCAAATTACTTGAGTTCAAAATCTGTCTGTGAGCCTTCCCAGGTTTGTGACTCGGAGCCTGCTTCCTCATTTGGAAAATAGTGACTCTATTGTATGATCCCATGCAAGAATGATGTCAAATGGTTTAGCCATACACGGATGCTGACTTGACTAGTGGTATTTTGGTTTTAATTTACACACCCCTAATCAGAATAACAAAATGACAATAACCTGGACAAGAGGTATATACTAATAAAAATAAATTTTTAAAATAAATCCCAGACAGAACTAAACTGATAGCTATGGTTAGCTGATTGTGTCAACTTGAGTAAGAAATGTCCAACTAAATTGCGTTGACATGGTTCTGAGTGTGGTTGAGGGGATTTACTGAGGACAGAAGACCCACTCTGGGTCGGCTTGTTGGGAAATGGAGAAGGAAGGCTCATTTCTGTTTTTTCTCAAGAGCTGCAGTCTTTACCTTCAAGTTGGATGTCATGTCCTGGCTTCTAGTGCAAACTCTCCAGCCTCCAGGACAGCCCCTTCGGCCTTCCAGGGCAGGCCCTTTCAGCCTTCCAGGACAGACTCTTTCAGCCTTCCAGGACAGACCCTTCAGTCCTCCAGGGTGGGCCCTTCAGCATTCCAGTGCAGACCCTTCAGCCTCCTGATAGGACTCTCACAGGACACTATACTGAGCGCCAGCCTTCGACTGGATCCTTCAGATTTCCAGCACGCAGACAGACCTTTTGCACCCTTCCACACCCAACTCCGTGGACGGCCATTGTAAGCCAATCTTGTAAATTCTTATATATTTGTATATCTTGCATTAAATCTGCTTCTCTAGTAAGCTCTAACTGATACACTGATAATGTGGTACTTAAACAAAGTCCTTTGATGTCTGCTTTAAAGAAGGAAATAATCTGCCGTTAGTGTATCTGTTTTTTTGTAGTGCTTCTAAAGTGCCTGGGAGTGGAAAGAAATTGCCTCTCTCTGTACCCGAGAGATTTAATCTACTTCAAACAGTGTATACTAGGTTTATGAACAACATTTTATAAACCAGATAAACGAGGGTGTGGTTCTACATTTGAAAAAATGAGGGCACCGTATAAGTCAAATAAGCCCAGTTCCGTAGTGTTTAAAGCATGGCGAACACTAACTTGGCACAGATTAATGAAGTTTTTCAACTCTGTGATTGTTTATCTGGCTATGTTGGAAGGAAAGCCACTTGCATTCGTATTAAAGTGAATATCCAGGGATATTCCCGTGTCAAGGGTTATACAGCTTTAAGACACAGGTTCTCGATCCTTGTGATTTGTGTCCTGAAGGACCAGAAGAATAGTGCATCCTTCCCTGGCCTTTCAAGTTCATCTCAATCCTCCCTGGGCAAGTGAGTGGGGTGTCAATCTGGTAATTATGTGGATTTGCTTCCCCGCCATCAAATCTATACAGAAGACAGAAGACTTTTCCACATCTCCCTCCCTTACGGTGCCGGAACTCGGCGCATTTAATTGATACCTGATTAAAGCTCAGGAGTGAACGATACATAGCAATTGATCCACACATGCAGGTGAATAATACATTTGAGCCTCTAGACTGATGTTCGTGAGCAAGCCAATAAAGTGAATGAACCTTGCATTATTTATCAGTATTCAAGTCAACACAAGGGCCCACTTTCTGTATCTCCCTCAGGAAGGAAGCAGGCTCACTGGGGAGAGACTGGGCTTTTATGTAACATTAGGTTTAAGCCCTGCATCTCTCAGAATTTAACAGAAGCATCACCCAGAGCATTCGGTCCACTTGCTTGTCAGGCGGGTAGAAATATGTACGAGGAAAGTTTGTCCATCTGCAACCTCAGAAAGAACACAACAGACCAAAATGAAACCAAGTGTATTTTTACCAGTTGGATGAGTCAGTTTCCCCCTGAGGTTAATTGTCATTAATGACTTCAATTAAAGAGCCATGTGAAGGGTTTGTCTTGGAAAATGTGGATCCACGTGGGTTTGCACTATTGGATTTTCACTCTCTGCTGTGGTAGTGCTCTTTCCAAATACCCTATTAACGTTAAGTCTCTTCAGTGCTGTATACTAAGGCTGCAAAGCCTGAGGGCGTATTTTACAGTGACAGTGGCCAGGAGTAGCCTGGCATTTAACTAACTATGAGCTAGAATTATTCTTGCTCATTTGAGCCTTCCAACTTGGAATTCGTAAGATAAATGAGTCAGTTGCATCTATTCTCTAGCAATTAGCTGGTAATTGGGGCATTTAATCAGAAAACAGACTTGAAGGACTTCAGCCTAATTAGATGCTGTTGGCATGAAAAAAAGATTCAATCCCTAGTTCATCTTATTCATAGACTGTATTTACACCCTAAATCCAGATCAAACCCAAATTTGACTTGTTGATGAATATTTTACAAATAAATGTGTACTTACGAAAATGTTTTCTTGAAAACTCTCAGATCTAGTAATATTCATTCTATAATATTTAATTGTGCATCTACTTGGTGCAAGGAAGCTAATTATTGGTATACAAACATGAATAATACAGTTGTTGAGTTCAAGAAGTCTAGTTGATGGACATTTTACTTCAACCAGAGTAAAAATCAAAGTAAACAATTCCCTCAGTTTCCTCTCTGAAAACCAGATAGCCACTTCAACTTTACAATACGGTGAAGACATAACAGAGAAGCAAGGATTTGTGATGTCACAAAAGTTACTAAGATTACAAACACGTGGCAAAAGTTGGTAATTTAAGTCTGGTTGTATGTTAGAATCACCTGGAATATTTTAAAAACACAGTTCCTGCATATCGCTTCCTTTGCTTTGGATGTATCCTCGATGCGGTGACGCAGGGACGCAGCAGAACCTGTAAAAGACAACCTCCATGCAAGGTAAAGAGGTGGCTGGAGGGGACTAACACGGTTCTCCTGGGGGCCGAGTTAGTTCCCACAAGGACGATTGTGACCAAAGAGCAAGACTGGCCTCCTCGCCTCTCCAGCTTCCTGCTTGCCCTGTGATCCCACCACAGGCTTTCCTGCTGCCTGGAGCCCTCGCAGGGCAGAGCCTACACCAGCACCACGCCTCTGAACCTCCACAACAGGGAGCTAAGTAAATCTCTTTTCTCTGCACACATCCAGCTTCATGTATTTTGTTTTGGAGATGAAAAATGGACGAAACAACTCAATATCCTTGCATCAATTTTTAAAGCAAGTTACAGTCTTTTTTTCCCAGTAATTTAGAATTGAACTCAGGACCATCACACTAAGCTACGTCCCCAGCCCAATTTTTAAATTTTTTACCTTTTGAGACAAGACCTTCTTAAATTGCTATATTGCCCAGGCTGGGCTTGAACTTGTGGTCCTTCAGTCTCAGCCTCCGGGACTGCTGGGATTACAGGCCTATGCCACCATGCCTGGCTTAGATTATCTTAATGTGTTAAGAGACGTCACTGTAAGCAAATAAAATTTTATTTAATTTGAAGGGACGGCTACAGAGGTGTAGCAAGAAGATAGGAACCCTGAGAGTCTGAGCCGCAGGGAGGGCGGGTGTGGATGTAAGGAGGTGTGCGGGGCTGAGGCGCAGGAGCTAGGAAGTCCCCCTTGGCCGTGTAAGTCTGCCCTGAAGTTGCGTCTCCTCTCAGGAAAGGATGACCCTAATTGCCAGCAGAAGCAGCTGCAGGAGTGTAGCTTCTGCATCACTTCTGCATCCCGAGTTTAAGCAAGTACCGGGCTCTGCAACTTGGGCAGAGCAGGAAGGCGCTATAAAAGGGGGCGGAAGTGGATTCACCCGGAGGATCTAAGTAGTCCTCACTCCTCCCCCGCCCCCAGCCCCGCCGCCAAGATAAGTGAAGGCAAGAGTTATCCAGCCAGGTCATTTGATTAGTTTTCGTCTTTGGCCACACTAAGGCTGGTGTCCTAGGGCACTATCCTGCGCCTGTGGCATGTCTTGTTTCACAGGCTAAGAGCAAGTCCCAGGAGACCATATTCATTCTCTGTGTTTAAACCACTATCTAAATGATGAAGTCACTCAACCCAATTTTTCTTCCTTGAATTTCAAATGTATAACTGTCTGCCAGGCAGCCCCACACAGAATCCAAGAACTTGCAGACCGACGTATGGCAGAGGATAGCCTTGCCTCTCTTCCCAGGCCTCCAGTTGCTGTGTGTCAGCATCCTCCACTCGGCACTTGGCTGCATTCCTGCCTCTGTGCTGGTCTCCTGCCTTTGCCTGTCTCCCATATTTCGTCTCCCAAAACTGTTCTTTTTCTTTCTCCCAAATCTCTCTCATTCATCTTGTCCTGTCCAGCCCGTGTCGCCGTCTTGGGTCTAGTCCACAGCACTTCTCACCTGGATTTCCACAACCACTTTTCGGTTGAATTGTCCCACTCCAATCTTTAGTCCCTCGAATCTTTCCTCCACAGACTGGTAACGATTGTGCTGAACGGGAGGGTCAGCGCCCCACTCTTCACTGTTTTTTGCGAGGTCACTAAACTCTGGCTGCACCTCAAAATCTATATAAAGTCTACCGCGAGATCTACCTGGGGAGCTCTTAAAACTCTCAGGCCCACGTGTCATTTCAGAACAACTGAATAAGAGTCCCTGGGGACAGGGTTTGGGAATCAATGTTTTTAACTCTGTAATTGATTTTCATCTGTAGTTAGTGTATCTTAGACTAAATTCTGCTGAACCATCTATCACTACAAAACAAAACTTAACTGAGCAACACTTCTACAATGTCAGGCAAACCAAAACTGCACACAGACACACACAAATGAAACCACATTCAGGACGTCATAATCAAACTGCTTAAAACTACTGATAGGACGTAGAGAGACAGAGCTTTTCCACATGGGAAGGGGACCAGAGATGAGGGAAAGGGGGAGGAAACAATGGAGATGTGCTACGTACACGTGCCAAATCCCCACCAGGAGTGTGATCATCATGTACTGTGAACACGGACTAATGCAAAATAAAAACTGGAGAAATAAAATGATGCAGAGAAAAACCTTCACAGCAGCCAGAGAAAAAGACACACTCTTTTCAGAAAAGCAAAGAGCAAAAATTACAGGGTTAATCCCCAGGAACAGAGCAATCCAGGACACAGGCAAACAGTCTCTTCCAAATATCACAAGTAAAAAACAGAACAACAACAACACAAAACCAAATCTAGAATTCTACAGCTGACAAAAATACTTGTTGAAAATAAAGACTTTCAAATAAGCAAAACTAAAAGACTTCATCAGCACAAACCCACCTTTCTAGAGCTGCTGACAGAAGTGCTTCAGGCAGAGGGGACCCACACGGGATGGAAATCTGAGCCCACACGGAGGCAGGAGGCACATCTAGACAGAGAACAAACGTTTTTCTTGTTTTTTATCCATTTTCAAAGATAAAGGACTGGGGTTGGGGATTTAGCTCGAGTGGTAGAGAGCTTGCCTAGCAAGAGCAAGGCCCTGAGTTAGATCCCCAGCATGCCCGTCAAAAAAACCCAAACAAACAAACAAACAAACAAACAAAAAAAACCCACAAATAAAAGATAAAAGACCATACAGAAGCAAAATAAAAACCAGGAACCTTGAGGTCTTCAGCACTTGTAGATGTGTGTATGAGAACCACACACAGCCCAGGAGAAGGAGGGTACATGAACTCCGGTGGTATAAGGTTCTTCTACTGTATGTAAAGCAGCATAATGTCACTTGAAAGGAGACAGTGACTAAGTGAAGACATGTAGTATAACCCTTAAAGCAAGAGGTTTAAAATAAAACAATGAAAGATTGTAACAAGTCAACAAACTTCAAAAAGAAGAAGGATAAATAAGGGATAAAGACTGAAAAGGAAGAGGTAAAACTTGGTATGCAGATGAGTGTGTATGGACAAAATTTTACCAAATATACGAAAATAAAAGCCTATGGCTTTCTGAGGCAAAATAAATAATTCGTCAGTTGTGTTCATTTATACTAGCAATGAACAATTACAAACTTTGAAATAATATTATTTTATAATAGTATCAACAATATGTAATAGTTTGGAATAAATTTGATGAAAAATATGTAAGACCTGTACCTTGAAACTATAAAACATTGTTGAGAGAGAGTATCTAAGTAAATGAAGCTATACATATATATATATATATTCATGGGTCGAAACCCTCAATATTGTTAAGATACCATCTCTTTAGGCCTAGTGCAGTCCCACCCAAAACATCCCAGTGGACTTTTGAAGACATTGACAGGCCAATTCAGAAAAGTCAAAGAACCTAGACTGACCAAAGAAATGTTGAAAAGGAAGAACAAAGCTGGATAATTCACACTACTTGATTTATTATAATGCTACAATAACTAAATCTGTATAATGTTGGCATTGAGACAAATGCAACAGTGTCACAGAAGAGAGAGTATTAGAGAGAAACTCCTGCATAGACAGTCTACTGATTTTCAGTAAGTGCAAAGGCCATTAATGGAGAACAGAGAATCTTTTCAATAAATGATGCTGGAACAGTTGGATGCCCATATTTAAAATGAACTCGAATCTGGACATGTGCAACATATGTGAAAACCAGAACTATGAAATTTCTGGAAATTATTGGCTGATTTGTTGATAATAGCCATTCTTTCTCGAGTGAGGTGAAATCTCAGGGTTGTTATAATTTGCATCTCTTGAATGACCAGTGATGTTGAACATTTTTTCATGTTTATCTGCTGTTTCTGCTTCTTCATCTGAGAAGTGTCTATTCATTTCAGTTGCCCACTTTTGCATTGGGTCTTTAAATTTGGGGGGGTCTGATATTTTTGAGTTCTTTATATATTCGAGATGTTAGTCCTTTGTCAGAGGAATGCTGGAGGGGCTGTGAGGAAAAAGGAACCCTTCTCCACTGTTGGTGGCAATGTAGACTGGTGCAACCTCTATGGAAATCAGTGTGGAGATTCCTCAGGGAACTAGGACTAGAGCTTCCATTTGATCCAGCTATTCCCCTTCTTGGTATCTTCCCAAAAGAATTAAAAGCATCATACCACAGCGATATATGCGCACCCATGTTTATAGTAGCACAGTTTGTAATAGCTAAATCTTGGAAACAGCCCGAATGCCCATCAACAGCAGAATGGATAAAGAAAACGTGGGTTTTTTTTTTTAATATACAATGGAGTACTACTGTGCCATAACGAATGATAAACTTGAGATATTTCTAGGTAAATGGATGCATCTTGAGGCCATACTCTTAAGTGAAATAAATCTGACACACATGTTTAAAAACCACGTCGTTTCTCTGGTGTGAGAAACTGAAAGTGTAAATAAAGACTAAAATGTATTATATTGGGAAAGGGAAGAAAATGTCCAAATCGGAAAGGGAACAAGGGAGTGGGAGGGGGAAAGGAACAGAGGGACAAGAGAAATAAGGAATGGAAGGAAAAAATGGAAACAAATCTTTTGTAAATAAGGAGGGAGGAGGGGGTGAAAGGAGGGGAGGGGAATGGAAAAAAAAGAAGCAACAAGACATATCATGTACAGGTACAAATCTCCTATGATGAATGTTATCACTATGTACATCTAAAATGTACCATTAAAATAAAATAAATTTAAAAAAATTTCTGGAAGTACACATAGGAGAAAATCTTTACAACTTTGTATGAGGCAACGATTTCTTGGAGAGGATACTAAAAGCATGACCTGCAAAAGGTGAAGTTGGTAAGCTGGACATCTTCAAAATTAGGAACATCTTCTTGAAAGACAATGTTAAGAGTATGTAAAGAGACTGGGCGTGGTGGCACACACCTATGATCCCAGCACTCAAGAGGCTGAGGCAGGAGGATTGCCACAAGTTTAAGTCCAGCTCAGGCTACATAGTGAGACTCTCTCAAGAAAAGTATGAAAAATAATTTGTGGACTAAGAAAATACTTGAAAATCATATATTTCATAAAAGACATATCTAGACTATGTAAAGAACACTCAGAAGTGTTAAGAACATCAGCAGCTAAAGTTTTAAAAATGGGGAAAATGTTTTGAATAGACATTTCCAACAAAGAAATGAATAAATACTTATTAGAATGGTGATAATTAGAAAAATTATGAATTGCAAGTGTCCCCAGGGATGTGAAACAATTGAAACCCCCAAGTGCAGTCGGTAGATGTGTAAAATGGTACAACCCCCTTGGAAAACACTTGGTCAGCTTTCTAGAAGGTTACACACACCTACCATGTGACAGAGCCACTTTACTCCTAGGCATTTACCCACAAGAAATGAAGGTGTACGTCTACACAAAAGCTTGCACTCCTTATGTGCAGAAGCTGTATTTGTATTACAAAGGTAAAACAACCCGAATACTCATCACTTGGAAAAGGGACACTTTGCTATATCCAGTACCAATGCTACTTGGTATTTAAAAAGAATGAGCATATACAACAATTCAGACAAATCTCAGGATAAGTATGCTGAGTAAAGGAAGCCTCACCAAAACACGATTCCACTTACACAAATTCTAGAAAATGAAAACTGATCTATGGTGACAGGAAGCAAATCAGCGATCCCTGAAGGTGGAGGAGGAGCCAAAGACAGAGGATAGAGAAAGACATGAGAGAACGTGGGGTAGGATGGCACACATCTTCACTGCATTAAGCATCGTGTGGTTTCATGGTACACAAGTTCACCAAGACATAGCAAACCACGTACTTTCTTGTAACTTATTGTAACAATAGAAACGACTTCAACATCTATTGACGGGGGAACAATAAATATAAATACATTGACACGTACCATGCATTTATGTATTGTATAGCACGAGTAAGTTCTAGAGTTGCAGTAGGATGGAATGTAATACAGCATGGTTTTTTCTGATTTTATGTGTAAAGAAGTCACCCGAGAACCTTTGTCTGGCATGGGGGTTGAGATGCGAGAAGTAGAAAGGTGGATTCCCACCTTCGAGGGATTCTGTTAGTACCGGGCCAGAGACTTCATTTTATGTTACACTGCATAGATGAACTAGATTTGGCCACATCAACATGGGCAGATGCTGGGGTTTGAATACAGTTTGTTCCCCCAGACATGTGCAGGAGTTTGACCCCTGGAACATTATACTAGGGTATTAAGAGAGTAGAAACTCAATCCGACCACGGTGGGTGGGCCTGGGCCGTAGGGAAGTGAAGAGATCAGACTAGCTGAGAGGGTCAAGTCCCGGTGGCTCAATCCCAGTGGATTTACAGAGAGAAGGAGAGAAAGCACACAGAGATGTACACGCAGTGTTGCCATGGTGCAAGACCACTGAGCAGGAGCCTTCCTCCATCCTCCACCACACTCTCTGACCCTTGTTCCTCTACAACCGTAAACCAAAATAAATTTCCCTTCTGCATAAGGCAGCCCTCCTCAGGTACTTCATCATAGTAACTCAAAGACCCACAGTGCAACATTCAGCTCTTCAAAGATAGAGGAGAAAGACAAGTTGCCAAGGGTTATACTGTACAAGAGCTTTGGCAGAAAAGTTTGAAAATACAAATCAATATTAGACTTTGTTCACAGAGGTGAATGTATAAGGCAAATGGATCAACAACACTGACACAGAGATTAGACACCAGGAAAGTTTGATTGAAGGAACAGATAAAAGGGAATAAATAATGCTAGGGAAGGAAGTAAACATTTGTACTTTAACCATAATGTTCTACTTTATTCATATATTTATTTAAAACCCTAAAGTAAAATATAAAATAGTAACATTTGCTCTTTCTGTTGGGCTTGTATACAATTGTTTTAGACAACTCTATGAACTTGGAAATATTTTAAGATCATGAAAACAAATACAAAAGGAAATTCACACTCTAATTCAGCCTACCACACAGTTCAACCTTGGCAACGAGTGTAGGTCTGGAAATCTGCACACTGGAGGCTGGAGCGGCAGTGCAGCCCTGGAGCTTGAGAAGAGAGAGGCCCGAGAACGCATGCAGCATGAGGAGCAGCCGCTCCTCCAAATGTAGGACTCTCAGCAGGGCTGCAGCCCTGCCCCCACGCTTGTGGCCTTAGACTTGCCCTTAGTCTATTTCATATTGCTATAACAGAACACCTGACACTGGGTAGTTCATGAAGATCAGAAATCTATTACCTCGAAGTGTGGGTGTCAGGAAGGCCAGAATCACGGTAAGCACCAGGTGGGGGCCTCGCTTTCTCGTTCCTGGGTGAACAGTGGAAGGCACGCAAGTGTGTGAGACAGGAAGAAAGAGCGGGAAGGAGGTGAAGCCGTCCCTTTAATCAGGAAGCCCTCCCTCTCGCCATAGCTAACCCTCTCTGGTGAGGATGCACTCATCCAGGCCTGAGGGCGGCTCTCTGCTCGCCCCTCACTGCTCGACATCCCGCCTCTCTCCACCGTCACAGTGGCCTTGCAGGGTCAGCCAGAGCTTGGCAGAGGCACTAAGACCACAGCCATCTCGCTAAGCAAGTTCTGCTCTGCAGTATTTCTTCTTTGGTCATCAGATTGTGCCCTACTGTATTTGGAGTTTGTGAGACATGTGTGTACATGGCTGATGTGATTTTATTATTTCACGTATACACACGCGCGTGTGCACGCACACACACACACAGTGGGGAGGGAGAGATTGGGGATTGAGCCCAGGCCCTTGTGCGTGTTAGGCGAATGGTCTACGCGCCCAGCCCCGATCATGACATATTTTGCACGTAGCTGGCAGTGCTTGCCCGAGTGTGGAGATGGCTTCGGCCACAGATTTCCAAGCCTGAGCTACTGCAGGCTGCTTGCCTGCCACAGGACGAGCAGCCCAAGCTTCCCGACTGGCGCCTGGCGGAGAGCTGAAGGCCAGCCGCCTCCGGGGGAGCAGCCCCGAGCGGCCTAAGGAATCGCTCACGCACAGAGAAAAGACGCTCTTCGCTTCCCGGACTGGGGGCCGCCGGCTGGTTCAGAAGACCCGGGTGTGCACTGCCGTCCCGCCCCACCCGGCCTGCCGCCCTCGTCCCGGCTGAGGAGGCCGGCTGGGTGCATCCCACAGCCACACGGAGCAGCTCCCAGGAGCGGACAGCACTCGGGTCCTTGCTTTCCCGGGACGCTTCGGCCTCACGCAAACTGGTGGAGGAGAATGGACGTGCCAAGAGGAGGAGCAGAGTCTATCATCGCCACTTGCCGAAGAGCTCCGGGGCGTCCTTCCGGCCTGGTGGATGCCGTGCTGTCAGCGTAGCCCCCAGTGTGCACACGCGGGCACACACACACACGTGCGCACACACGCGCTTTCCTCCCTCTAGATTATCACATGAACTCTGTAAACTGGGTACTATTCAGGTATTTGCATTGACCTTCAGTGACTTACAGGTGAGGCAGTGGTTTAGAGAATAGAGATATTCGTTGGAGAAGGTGAGTCAAGTTTTTTAAAAGAAAGCTTTAGAAAGGAACTGTGAAAAGTGTCATTCTAAGTTCTGACTCTCTGGGGAAGGGCAATAGCCCAAGCAAGGAATTCAAAGACAGAAGGAGCTTGGTCCTTTGGGGAGAGACTGGCCCCAGGGACAGAGAGCACGCTGGGAAATGGCCTGGAGGTAGGTGGGGTGGCCCTCTGTCCAGAAGTATTCCAAGTCAGGCAGGAAGCAGAAGGCAGGCTACCCAGCAAGGATAGAAAGCTCTGCCTGGTCGTAAAGTGATGTGGGGTTAATGACAGGGTCAAGAGAGAAAGGAGAGAAAGAACTTAGGTCAGAATTTACTACAAGATCCAAAACAAGGGTGCCCTAATCCGAGGTGAGAGCAGAAAAGAACAACTCTCAGGCATTTAAAAAATAGCCTAGCAACAACTAATGAGGACTAATAAGGATGCAGAAATTCAGGGTGCCTAGGAGAGGCACCACTGCAGACGCGATAGTTGGGAAGGAGACCCATTTCAGAAGGAAAGATACATTTCCTTTGAGACACGCTGAACTTGAGGGAACAGAAAACTTTGAAATCCAACAAAAGATAAAATTTTAAGGAAACACATCTATTAATTATACAGTTGGAATTCAACTCTGGAGAAGAGCAAGTTAAGACCATTGCCCGTGCATTAAACAAGCATGCAGTGTCTGGAATTTGACACAGGATAGACATGGTGACGTGATCTTGGGAACTGGAGAGAAGGGGAAGTCACCAGAACAACATCCTGTACTGTGGGATGATTGTGTTGAACACTGCAAGACCAAGACAAGGGTTACCATGGAAGGAAGCAGCTTGTTCATTTCTTTGTGGGTCGTATCACATCAGAATCAGAAGTGTGGACCCAGTAAGTAAGAAGAGAGAAGGTTTCTGAGCTCTCCAGGGCTCTGGGCATCATTTTAGCAAAAGACAGACATAGTTTGTCTAAAATCTTGAAATGGCGATGGAAAAATTAGGTCTGACCTTTGAGCTGATTCAACAATGTGAAGAAAAAAGCTGATCTACTAAGAACTGTGTTCTGAAAAGCCCTTTTGATTTGCTGATCATCTCATAAGTTTTAATCATGCCAAGTTAATCCTAGAGCGCTAGAAATTTGAGTGGGTGTGTGTTAGGCAGGAGGAGTTGGAGAGCAGGTTTGGAGTGAGGATCACCTGGATGTGCGGAGGACAGACAGAGGC
Organism: Hystrix cristata; assembly: GCA_004026905.1. Classification (NCBI taxonomy): domain Eukaryota; kingdom Metazoa; phylum Chordata; class Mammalia; order Rodentia; family Hystricidae; genus Hystrix; species Hystrix cristata. The sequence goes on from PVJO010001880.1 coordinate 146,459, forward strand.
TGAAATCTATCCAGAGCATCTCTGCATGGAGTGGCCAGCATGAAATCTTGATAGAGGAGAAGACAGGAGAGACATCCAGTAGCCAACACTGCTGAACTCTTATGTGAAAAACACAACCTTTTGGAGTGGACAAAAAATATCTAAGATACCACTTAAAATGTATGAACCACAAAAGAAAAAAAATAGACATTATCCAAATTAAAACATTTTGTGCATCAAAACACAGCATTAAGGAAATGAACAGACAAGACAGAGTGGGAGAAAATCTTTGCAAAATATATATCTGATAGAAGAATTTAATCCACAATCTATAAAGAGCACTCACAACTCATAAGCAAGAAGACAAACGATACAGTAAAGTGTGTTGGAGATCTGAACAGACACATGAGCCAAAACAGATATATGATCAGTAAATAAGATATGAAGATGTACAACAGAATTAATCACAAGGGAAAGACCAGTGAAGGCCACAATGAGATACCCCCACATGCCCGATAGAGCAGTTGATATTAAAAAGACTGCCAATACTCAGTGCTGATGCACAGCTGGAGAGGCTAGCAGTCGTATACCCTGCTGGTGGGATTCTAAAACACCATCATGATTCTGACAAATAGAAGTCTTATGAAGTTATTCATATCTACCATATAGCCCAGCAATTTCCAATTCTGGGTATTTTTCCAAGAGGAAAAAAATCTATATATAGACTTTAAATTAATGCTCATAACCAATTTAGCCATAATAGCCAGACAACTCAACAATTCTCCAATGTCTACTGGCAAGTGAGTAGATAAACATTTGCATCGTATCCATACAGTGGAATGCTCTTCAGAGGGCAGGTTAATACCTCAATCTTGATACAGGCATTCAGTGCTGAACAGTGATCCCTCCTGAGAGATGCACCCAAAGGCAATTTCATCATCGCGCCAATGCCACAGAGCGCACTTACATACATTAAAAGAGCTAGGACATTGCAGGTGGTTCAATCTTACAGGGCCACCATCACACCTGTGGTCAGTTGTTGGTCACTATGTATCATCTGACTGTACACACAACATAGATGTATCTCAAAAACACATTGAGCAAAAGAAACCAGGCACAGCAGAATGCATGCTGCATGATTTCATTCATGTGAAAGTCTAAAATAGGCGAAACTATATATGGGCACCGAGCAGATCAGTCATTGTCTAGGACTGTGGTGCAGGGAGACAAGGCAGGACCACGAGCCTGGGGGCACTTTTTAGAATGATGCAAGTGTCCTAAGGCTTAATTATAGTGGTGGTTACAAAATAACTACATCCGTAAAAATGTCATTGAGCTGAACTCTTAGATGGGATGGCTTTTACTATGTACAAATAAAGTCGATTTAAAAAAAAAAACTTTATTACCTCAAATATTCAGTTGAATACCCCATACATATAAAGCCTTATGTGATTTGGAAATTAAAATATTTCCCATCAGGCTTCACGTGGTGTGGAACAAAATAACACATTCGTGTCAGTGAGAACAGCCATAAGTTGAACTAGTTAAGCTAGGACGGGCTTCTTGCGCCGACAGTCAGAATGGTTATGTGAACGTAGATAGTCCTGTGTCCCTCCTCTCCCACCACTGACCTGGACGTTACAGAAAGCCCTGGGGGAGAGAAACTCAAGACTCAGAACACGAGTGTGAGCCCCTAGGGCTCACGGGGACAAGAAGATCCCGGCTCCCACGTGGGTTATATTAAGAGTGACCTTCACCCAGGTCATTCAGATACGATGCCCTAGATTTGGATGAGCTTTTAAAAACTTCGTATCAGAACTCGAAGGATTTTTTGAAAGAACCCTTAGTGCCTGTTACTCTACACTCTCCGAGGAGATTCTGGGATGATGTTAAATACAGCAATTAAATCCTTTTGTGTCTGCTCTTTGTAAAGGCTACAAAACCATCTCTCTCCCCACACCCCCTTCCTCCTTCACTCTTTCATATTTCCTGTGCCTCTTTCCTCTTATTTTCTATCTCTCTATTCTTTTTCTACCTTTATTGACTTAAGCAAAACATTTCTCCCACTTGTAAAAATAGCTACTAATTATGAAATAATAAAAAATTAAGATTGATTAATATTAGGCATTATTTTTAATCCCCGACCCTGTACACAAAGAAAACAGTGAAAGCTGGATTTCAGATAACTTACTTAAATGTTAGAATTCTTGAGGGTACCCTGGTTCCAGACGTTATTGAATTTTCACTTAAAAATAAATACATAAATACATACATATGTACATACTAACCAAAGTAGCTGATATGTGAGTGGGAGCCTTTTCTCGATTCACAAAGAGCATGACTGTCCCCATGTCATCCTCCTGCTACTGCTCCAAGTTTGTAAAGTTTCATAGTAAACACCTAGCAATGCTATGACAAGCCTGCAAAGCACTTGGCACATTTGCCGACAGGAGTAGCAAGGGGTGAAAAGTGTTATTTTTGTATTTCTTTTGTCGGAACTGTTTTTAGGTCTGAACTTGGTAAAACTAAGAACAAATAATCAGTTTTGAGACAGACATAAAAATCTTCTGCAATTCTCTAGAGAGAACAGAAATAGATGCTTCTAGCGTGAGAAATAATTGTGGTTCCACGGAAAGCTTTGCTCTCAGCTTTCCCTTCCTGTCTATTCCAGGGCTCCAAAAGCAGCTCACAATCAGGGAGAGAAAAACCTTTCAGAACTTGTTCTAAAGGGGGTTATTTTGGGGAAAGTGTAATTGAAAAAAATCACTGCCACTTGGTTTACACTCTGCTCATGTAAAATGCATGGCTTCCAGAGCACACAAACGTGTCCCTGGTAGAAACTGCCTCACACCAGGTGGAGAGCCAGTCACGGGCAAAAGTGCCAAGGGGTTTTGGAGCTGAAATACTGTTTGTCTGTGAGATCTTTTGCATATGGTAAAATTATTTTAATTCACTCTGATATCCTCCAGACGTGAAAGAAAGAGAGAGAGAGAGAGAGAGAAGAAGAGAGGGATAGAGGGAGAAGGGGGAAGGAAGGAAGGAAGAAAAAGAGGGAAGGGAAGGGTAAAGAAAGAAAAGAAAAATACCTGTGAGCTAGTAATGCTGGAATCTAATTAGTAACATTATCCAGGTATTGTACAAGAAGACATACTACTCAGTTCATGTCAACAACCCTTATTTACAAATAAAAACAAAGAAATATTTCTCAAATCATTGAATGTTTTGTAGCAACATGTGTTTCCCCTAAAATCAGACCTACCTGGAAAACAGGTTCTAGCATGCTTTTAGAAGAGACATCTTGCACAATACAGCTCGTTTTCAGACTATATCTCTTCTGAAATCATGCTAGAATTTGTTTTCCAGGTAGGTCTTATTTTCAGGGAAATACGGTAGGTAAAAGAAAAAAAGAAAGAAGGAAGAGAGGGAGGGAGAGAAAGAGGGAAGCAAGGAAAGAAGCAAGGAATGTAGGAGTGGTGAAGGAAAGACTTTTGTCTCACTTCAAAAGAGAAATTTTGCTAGAAAATAAAAAGCCGTTCATCTGCCAACAAAAGCATCAATTTTCAGCACTCAGATCACTGCCCTTAAGTAGGATGCCCGCTGTGTGCCATACACACCATAGACAAGGAAACTTCCAGTTTGTAACTAAGGTGGGTGTCGCATCACCAGGACATCACTGACACAGAGAACCAAGGGTGCCACTTCCCTTGAGAGCCAGGATGAGCCAGGAGGCAGAGTGAGGCCTGCAGCCTCACTCCAGGGAAGACAGTGGACCTGAGTGCTGGCCAGGGCCTGGTGTGACTGCACTCATAGTGGTGACCTGCTGGGACGATGATGATGTAGACGTGCAGTTTGAACACTCTTCCATTTCAGCGCCATCTTCTAAAGGCAGGTCACAGGCCTTCATCCCTGTGGGGGAAAAGAATAACCAGAGTTCGGAATAGGAAGCCCAGGCTTCGCTTTGGGGGGGAAAGTGATGACTCAAGGTCAGATAAGAAAGAGGCAGAGCAGGACTCAACCCAAGTCATCTGATCACAGACTCTGCTCTCTGCACCTCTGTCCGGGCAGGGGAGGGTGGCAGCATTGGGGTCCTACTGACCACTTCCAGTTTCCAGAGTTCTTTTCCACGATGCACCCATCAATTTCCCTCTTTTACCCCGACCCCGAGTGTTTGCGGACCATAGAGAGAAACAACACACTCATCCTGCTCTCCCAGCAGCTCTTGCTGCTGTAAAGGCCTGAAGCTCGCCAAGCAACTGGAGAAGGGAGGGAAGGGGCAGGTGGAGGAGCCAAAACGGACAGTCAGCACGCAAGCCATGGGACGCATTTTCTGTTTCCCAAGGAATTTCGGGTTCAGCCTTATGTTGGCAGCTCTTCTCTGCTTCTTTCGGTGTAGAAAGGAAGCTGTGAAGCAGAGGACGTAGGGCAACTCTGGAGTTGCTGGACATAGCTAAGTCTAAAGCGCCCTTGGCCAACGGGAGGAGGAAGGAGAGGGTCTCCCAGGCTCTTAGGGAGAGTCTGATCTAGCTTTCGGGTTCCGTGTGCCTCGCGTTCCAGCCCAGAGATGATGAATACGGCGAACGTGTTGGAGACGAGTCACTGCAGTGTTAATTGATAGGAAGCCCTCTGCTCCCGGAGCTCAGTGTGCAGTTCTAACCCTCAAGGAGCGCACCCACTCACAAAGGTAAACACGCGGTCACCGTGGGCTGCAGGGCTGGCCACCAAGCGCAAGGACCGAACGCAGTGACATCAGAACACCCCCAAGGGCCAGCTGGGAAAGGTCCCGATGTCCCCATGCCGGAATTCAGATGCGCCTTCAGCGCCTGGAACTGCTGGGCCTTCGCTGCTGTGTGCCGACACTCTGGCCAGACGCTACCTCCCACCCTGCCCCACTTCCATCTTCGGGGTGAACCTCGGCCTCAGTGAAGAGGCGCACGCTGCTCTGACGGCACACGGCTCTGCTCATGCTTGTCCTTGTACACTTGCCTTTTTGCTAATCATCTTGGTCTCATTGCTTTGATAACCTAAATCTGCCCCACTCACTTGGTAACATCAGCAGTGACCTGTTGCGGGGTGGTTAGAATTTCTACCGAGAAACATCCTCCATCAAGCCAGCACAGTGGGTGCCCTGACCCTGAACTAAAGCAGGACTTCTCTTCAGAGACCGGCTGTAGGCAAAAACATGCCCCTAAAGTGTGGAACCGAACGCATTCTTCCCCAGTAATAAAGTAAAATAAAATAAAAGTTCAGAAAACAATTTTTGTGACAGATTTAACTATGTATTCAATTCAAGTATTATTCAGTACTCCTGAACATGATATTTTTCCTAGACCTTCTCGGTTCTCACTTTCCTCTGCAAAGTTAGTGTCAGTGTCAGAAAACCTAACAGGAAAAGTGGGATTTACTGAGAGTTTTGCATTAATTCCTGGACGTGCTTCCTGTTAGTGTCTTTAACGGGTTACAGATTGTGGGTGGCCTGGAAACCACAGCGTAGGCTAAACCTGTGTTTTACCAAACGATTTGATGACTTTCAACCAGGAGGGTTTTTTTTTTTTTAATAAAAAGAAAAAAAAGAGAGAGAGGAACACAAAACACCAGCATTTATCACATATTGCAAAGTAAGAGTTTTTCACTAAGTGTTTTCATTTGCTTTGGTTGTGTGTGTATTGGTTCTTCATCTTGGTATTTTTATGGGTCACATAAAAATGTGAAGGCTACTGTCTAGAAAGCACAGGAAAACGGCAGTTTCTGTTTGATGGAGAAATCATATTTTTCAGGATGCAGAAAATCAAGTTAAGAAGCTTGACGTCACGTAGAATTCATTGCACCTTCTTGAGAAATGATCTGATAAAAGGAAGTTTGTTATAAGAGTTTGGCAGTGCTACAGGTGCCAGCTTGTCAGGGGAGAGGCCAAATATAGAAGCTGGAATACTGATGAAAGTTCTTAGAACAGAAACAAACTCTTGCTATCTTAAGCATGATGGGACGTTTTCAAGTGGACAACAGCATCACTCCCAGATGCGCTGGGAAAGTTGGAGAACCAGGTTGAAGAGATGGACAGAAACCGAACTGGAGCCTGGTGGAAACCGCTCCACGTGGTGCTCTCTGAGCCCCTCATGGCCCAGTGCTGAGCACTGAGTCCTGTAACTGACCTGGGGTGCTGGGACCTTCTGTGTGACCCTGGAGATATCTGCTGGCACTGCTGCTACAGTAGAAGAATTGCCCGTGATTCTTCCCAAGTTTCTTCTGCCCCGGAGGTAGTATCTGTGATGGATGCTTCTCCCAGCCATGTCCAGGTGAGCACCTGAGATCCCACTAGTAGAGAGGCTGGGAGACAGGACTGCTGCTCTTTTAGGCTTCTTCAGGCAGAACAGTCACTGTCTCTGACCAAGAGCACACAGTGGAGAATTCCCCACACAGGAGAAGACACTTCTGTTCACTGTGGACAAGCTAAACCACCATAGTGTGCCAGATGAGGTGGCAAGAGCTTGCAGCAGGAGGGTGACAAAGAGAAAGAAGCCGAAGGAAGGAATCTGAGAGATTGAAGGAGAAGCCGATTTGGTGATGGATGGCATATAGATAACAGACAATGGGGAATGGAAAGAGCTCACCCCAGGTTTCTGTCCTGGAATCGATAAAAGAAATGCGTACTGATGATAGATAGAAGAGCCAGAGAAGAGGAAACTGAAAAAGATCCTGAAGCCAGCTTAATGGGGACAAATGGCCTAATTGTGTTTGGAGTTAGTGGTCGTGGTAAACACAGCTCCATCCTCTAGGCACAGTCTCTGAGGTCACTAGTAGACTAATCTCATGTCCTTGTCTTGCATGGCTCTGCTGTATAATGTCACCAGTGAGCTGATATTCTGTGTGTTCGGCACTTCTGGAGTCAGTATTCCCACATAGCCAGTGCCCTAAATCCTTTCGATATTTATTTTTACATACATTTCGAAGACGCAGCTAGAAAGAACTTTAAAGAGCACTTTATTTCTTTTAAAACTGTTAGATCTGGCACTCACAGGAGTCACAGTTCCCACTGAGGTTTGGCAAGTTGAAAGACACAAGAGTGTGTCCAAGGCAAACACAGGAGCACCGTGGTACACTGGGTGGTAAATCCGTGTGGCCACCCACAGCCGCTGGGTTCCTGTCCCACAGTGAGGCACTGCTGTCTGTCTGTCCTAGTCCCAGAGGCACTGTTTTCCCCATCTGGGTTTAGGGATAGAATTCCAATGGATCTAGCTGATGTGTAAACTTGCTCATTTGCATCTTGTCTGACTGCAACTTCTCATTACTACAAACTTTGCAATTAAGAAAATGTAGTGGGCCGGGCCAAGAGCAGATTAAAAGACAAGATCAGAGAGGGTTCAAATTGGTTTTCAGCAGTTGACAGCTAGAAGAATGGACTCAAAGCCACTAAACAGCCTAGAGTGTTACTTTCCTGGTATCCTCTTTCCTAATTACGCTTTCCGACATCCTTTCATATGCACAAATGCTTCAGATTTCAATTAAGTGCTTCAAATTTCCTAGCTTTTAAGATGAAAGCAAGATATTGAAGTCATCCTAATAATTCTAAAGCTCTTTTCTTATCTGGTATCACCATGTCTGTGCTTCCCAAGTTCCATTCTTCTCCAGCAGTATTTCAGAAAACGAAGTAAGTAGTATAAATAAGGGCTTGAGCTTTGGTAGGAGTGAGTCGAATATCCAGAAACTGGGGATGAAGGGAATCTTACAGTTCTGGGATAAAACAAAAGAAGACCAAAAATCAATGTCTTGATCAGTTTAAAATGAGTTCCAAAAAATTCTTTATTTTCATAGTTTTGAAAACAAAGCCAGACAAGTCACTGTGGACTCCAGTCTTCCCTTCCTCCCAAATACAGCTAAAGGTGCAGATTCTTGTTGCCAACAAGTGTTAGTGACTGGACATTATATTCTTAGATTACATCTTTCTAAATCAGAGAAAAGATAAAAACAAAGCGACTGAAAAAACAGTGTGTTTGACTCAATAGGCAAGATGTAGTATTGCACATGGAGGATCTCTCAAGATCCTTGCACCCTCGTCCCTTTTACCTTGGAATCTCCTCCTGCTGCCGGGCCACACACCTTCATGTCACTCGCTCCTTCTCATCCACCTTCTGGATTTCCACTCAGGTGTCATCTCCTCGAAGAAGCTGTTCCTGACCCTGAGACCAAAGCAAGCTCCCTGTCACCTCCTTGTCACATTACTCGGGTTGTACTCTATTAGGTATGGCCTGATTTCTCACCACACATGAGGGCAGGAATATACCTCTTTGGTTTGCTTATATGTTCTAAGATATTACACAGTGCTGACAGATGAGAAGTGCTCAATAACTATTTCTTTAATTAATTAATTTTTCATGCATCAGGGTCCTGGCTTCCAATGCTAACCTTCCTTCCAAATAGCTCTGTGACTATGAAAGATTTGTCTACTGATTTTGGTTTTTTTAACCTACAAAGTGAATTTTTGAGATTGACTAAGACCTTAGGAACTTCCATATCAGATCACATGGTCCTGAAATGTCATATGTAGACTTTTTAAAAATTAAGTAATATGACAGTTTGCCTTTAATAACATTTCTATGGTAAATTCTTACTGATAGGTGAAGGTAAGATACCTCCTCACCAGTTCAAAGATATCATCAAGATAAGAAATCTGATTATTTTGGGCAGGGGAAGAAAACTTATTTTGAGACATTTGGATTCTTCCTGTGTTCATTAGGTCATCAGTTCTTAGGAAATTCTCACTTGGACAAATTGACGAGGACAGAGTTGCAGTTGGGGGAGCAACTGTTAAAGAGAACTGAAAAGGCCAGCTAGGGGGAAAATGAAAAAGGAAGTATTTATGGGTACACATGCAACATGCATTCTGCTTGCCCAAGTGGATAGTAAATCATTTTGAAAGTGAATAGTCATATGCCAAAGGTTTCATCTCACGAGACTCTGAAAACCACGTCTAACCACGTTTTGATCTCTCCGCATGCTTATTGCATCCAACTCCGTGTTCTGCAACTTTCCGGCCAGGCTTTAGAAAACTGCCTTAAATGCAGAAGGAGATGCAGCTCCACCTGGGCCCCTGAGCAGGCTGCCTTTAGCCTCAGAGAGCGACCAGAAGGAAATATCCTGTGCTGAGATTTGAAAATCAAACAGAAGGCTCTTGACACTTGCCAATGTCTTTCGTAAAACTGTGTCTAAAAGAGCAACTGCAACCCACCCATCTCTGCCCTGCATCTCATTTTGCTTCAGGACATTCATCGTTCTCTTCTTTCCTCTGCTCTGGTTTAATCTCATGGGGTTTTCACTGAAACCTGATCGGAGGCGCAGGAGCCACATCCCGGGTTATGAGTGGGGATGGACTTCTGATAACATCCCCGCTGGCTGCTGAGCGGGTGCACTGGGTAAGATGAAAACTCCAGCTGGGAGCTGGTGCTGGGGGAGCAGAGGGAGAGAGAGGGTGGCACTGTGTCAGTGCCTCCTGTGCTCAGCAGCTCAGGGCCGGTGGCCAGGGTCCAGTTGGAGGGATGAGAGAGACCAGGAGGCTCATGGGGCTGCTGCCTCAAGGATCCGTGCCTTCACCCAGGGAGGGCAGAGCAGTAAATATAGAGGCTCTACTCCAGGCCTCCTCCCAGCATGCCCCGGGGCCTGCAGGGCAGCTTCTGAGCTAGCAGTGACCCTCGAAGCCAGGCAGAGGTGCTCCTAGGCCCCCACCGCCTGGCCTCTTGTGGTTCTCAAATTGCTGCCCTTTCTCCCAGCAGGTAGGTAGAGATAGCCTGCTCCAACAGAACAATTGAGAACTGAGGTTTATTGAGCAGCTCTGGGCCAGGCAATGTGCCAAGTGCCCTATCTACAGTACCTCTTTATTCACACAGCGACCTTATGATGTAGAAACTATTTTCCAAGCTAGGAAACCGAAGTGCAGAGTAAATAACTTGCTCTAGGCCTCTGGTTGCTCAAAGGTGAAGCTAAAGTTTGAACCCTTCACAGTCCACACCCTATATCCACAATCAAATGGTCCCGAACATAAGCCCAAGCACCTGACAGGTGGAGTATTTACAGACGGATTAACAGTCATTTAGCTTGATTGAGTTCAGTGGTTGACACAGTAAAGATCAGTTGCAATCATCTGTGTATGTGTTTTGTTTTGTTTTGACAGTACTGAGGGTCAAAGCCTGTTCCTTGCAAGCATTCTACCACTGAGCTACATCCCCAGCTCTTTTTGTTTTTTATTTTGAGAAAGGGTCTCACTAAGTTGCCCAGGCTGGCCTTGAACTTGTGATCCACCTTCCTCAGCCTCCTTAGTAGCTGAGATTACAAGCCATGAGTCACTACGCCTGGATCTACATTGCCGTATCTTATCACAAAGATTTTCTCACTTAGAGAAATACTGAAAAAAAGTAGGGAAATAATTTGCGTTGGATCAAAGATCAATTAAATGGCTTACAAATGAAATTCAACCTGATAAGATTCCCGCCATGGGAAAACCTTTGTTGTTTCTATGACTGAGGTCTGGGGGCTTATCAAGCAGGGATGGAGAAGTTGTGAGGCTTGGGCATAATTTTGAAAGATATGCAGATATGCAGTCTAAGCATGAAGGACGGCTGAGTTTTAGACGAGCTCTGCCTCCCAAGACTTCAGACCAAGTGGTTAACTGGGGGTTCTGGTTTCTCATCCAAAAATTGAGTGCGCTTGGGTAGGGGTGCTTTGCAATTGCGTGCAGAGCTGACCCCATCCAAGTGAATCTGGCTGAATTTGTCTAGTCAGGGCCTAAATAGTTACAATATTTTTAAGCACTCCTGTGGGTGCTAATGTGCACCCAGGTTGGGGATACTGTATCTGGTGATCTCTTACTTTTCCGCTAGATCTAAAGTTGCAAGAATCTGTGTAAAGAGTTACTGAATCAGGAAAGAGCTGGTTTCACAGAAGGTTTAAGGGTAGTTGGTCTCAGAACCAGGAAGTAGAGAAGGCCGGATATATAAAACATTTATATATATACACACATATATTTGAGCAAATCTTAATTTTAACCACTATGACTGGTGATGTTTGTGGACCGGAGCATGCTTGCCCTGGGGAGCCTTGTACTGTCTCTCAATTGGCCTAAGTAAGTTAACCAAAAACTCCTCAGTCATTCTACTTTGATTTTAGCGTGTTGTGGCAAAGTATGGGGTATATTATTAAGAATAGAGCTAAGGCCTGAAAGCTGTGGAAAAGCCTGAGCAGGAAAGTGGGGGAAACGTATTCGCTGGGCAAATATGTGGCCTCCAGGTCTTTCCTGCTGAATTGCTCTTTGAGTTAAGGTGGGACAATCATTCTCTTGGTAAAGGGAAGAGGCAGGTTGGGAACAATGTTAACATGTTAATTCAGTGGTGTACTAGTTAATATTTACTTAACAACTAGTATCCAAAAAGAAAAAAAAAGGCTCTAATCCACAGCATTTGCCAGTTTCTCTAGTGTAAACCGTCCATGCCACCAAGTGCAGACTGGAAGGGACACATGCAGCTGACTGCTGGGAATCCTAACAAACTGTTCCAACGCACGTTTCTTAGGTTCATAAGACAGCATAGTGGAAAAACAAACTAATCAATCAGATTGACTGTCCCTGTGGCTGAGCTGCCCAAGCAGCCAGAGAGCTCTGAGTTGAGAAGGAGGTAACCAAGGGGCCTAGGGAAGGTCAGCTAAAAGTGGGAAAGAGAGAAGATGGGAGCCAATGTCTACTCACTGGCGCTCGTGCAATTGACCTTCACAAGGCGCTTTCTTGGCAAACTTCTTCAACTTGTAT